>JAOEGS010007196.1:3909-21907 GCA_025447755.1 Corythornis vintsioides
TGAGGCACCAGCAGCACTGCTGGGCAAATCTGGTTTTTACTCAGGACAGCAGAGCTGCAGTTTAACTCCTGCAAAGGCAGGTTGATGAAACAGCCCTGGCCAGGAGCTGTTCACTGAAAACAGAACCTGCCAAACCCGTACCCAGGATCCCCGACATGCAAAGCTCAGTCACATACAATTAATGCAAAGAAAACCCCGTGGAAACATCGTGTTGCTCCAATTACCACAAGAAAGGCTTTGCTAGTTTTTCATCACACTCAGAGGCAGGGGGGTGAGTAACAGGAGCCCAGCACTGCTCTGTCTCTGGGCCTGACTCCACACACGCATCCTGCAAGTACCTTCAGCTCCTACCAGTGTCAAACCTTCCTGTTCCTTCTGCTGTAGAGCCCAGCAGAGAACCTTTCACACGCACAGGTAACAGAACACAACACGTGGAAGCTCACAGAGACATTTATCAATTGCCTGCACAGAGACACAAAGCACAACAGCAGCTGCCACCCCGCTGAAGCATCTAACAGAGTATATCAGTTATTTTAAACAAAACCTTACAACCAACAGCTAAAAACACATCAGAATAATCAGAGTCACTTCCTATTCTCCTCTATTAGATGACAGCCTTGAGAAGGACACTGGAAAGAAGCAGAGGTATTGTACCAGAGGTTACCAGCTCGCACACATGTAACCGTTGCACATGAAAAGCTTTTTTGTTCTTACCAATAAATTTCTGAGGCATGGAGCTTTTTCTTTTTGCCACGTTGCTCGCTAGCCTGTCCAGCACAAGGGCTCTTTCACTCCCCATCTCTGCCTTGAGGTGCCTCCCCTCCACGCCCCCTGGTTTGGGAAACGTGGGAGAGAAAAAAAAAATAAAATAAAACAGAACAGAAAACATGTAGGTGAAAAAGGGGAAAAAAAATATAAATAAAAGGAAGAGATGAGAGGTGGATTCTCTGGCGCTGGCCACGCTCAGGGAGGGGAACACTCTGGAGATCTGATGGGAACTTATTTTCTTTCTGCTGCTCTGGCTCTTTGTGTCACAGGCACCAGCTGCAGGCAGCAGAGCCCAGCAAGGAGCTCAGGGAGCACAGACCACAGGAACCAGCAGCTCTCAGCCAGAGAAGGGTAAAATCAAGGGGCTGGTTACAGAACAGAGCTGGAGACACCACCTCTGTTAGCCTTGCTGTTTGATTCTGAGTAAGGCTCTGACACCTACAGACTGACAGGGCACTTCAGACCTCGGGGTGAGGCACTCAGGGCTCCTGCTGGGCTTTTTTGGCTACAGTCCTGTGTAGATGTCTGAATGGAGCACCAAGAAACTTGCACACAATGCATCAATGTCCTGTTAAAATCTGAACAACAGAATCTTGCAATACTCACTGGAACTCTCTTATTACAGTTGTCATTATCACTTTATTTTCTTTTTTTTTTTTTCCTCCTGAATACTACACCCAAAACTAATTAAGAAAGTTTTCTCCAAGCAAGCATGAGGTGTTTTCAAGCTCATTGCAACCTCCAGCAACTCTCATTTTAGGAGAGGCACACGTGAGATGGCTCCACTGAGACTGGGCTGCTGTTCTGGGGACCTGCCCCTTTCACTGGGGTCACTGTTTTGGGGACCTGCTCCTTTCCCCAGGGCTGCTGTTTTGGGGACCTTCCCCTTTCCCTGGGCTCTCTCCCTTTCCCCAGGGCTCTTTCCCCCAGGGCTCTCTCCAGCCCCAGCCACGCTGCTTTTCCAGCAGCAGGAGCGCAGAGGGGCAGCATCCAGGAGCATCACAGGGAGAACCAAGAGTCATGAAGGCTGGAAATGACCTCCAAGACCATCAAACCTCGCACTAAACCTGCCCAGGAGCACCAAGCCGTGCTCTCAAGTGCCACATCTGCAGGGTTGCTTGGCAGGGGGGTTGCTCTAGACCACCTCCCGAGGTCCCTTCCAGCCCCTGTCATTCCGTGGTGCTGGGAAAGGCAGTTTTACAAAGCCCTGTGCTTAGATTTCAGTTTGTCAAGGGGTAAAAAATGCAGCATCATCCCTCCCCAGCAGAGCAGGCAGCAGTCCCCTATCGATTTCACAGGCTCTCCTCACTTGTTTGTGATCACTGTTATTGATACCATAGGAGTTTCAGTTCAGCCCCAACCGTGACTCACCAAACCTCAACCAGAACTATTTGTTAATGTTTGTTCAGCGTTTTGAAAAGGTAAAGTGCTTCCTAAGTACTCACCACCACAAACCCCAGCTCCCAGTCTGCCTCAGGGTGGCTGCAGCTCAGCACTGCCCGGGTCCTACCCCAGCAGGCTGGGGTCCCATGGTGCAGGGGGTAACCAGACCCACGGTGCCCTGCAGGGTCTCACACCTGGCTTTTCTAGGCTGATTCTCATTCCAAACCATCCCAGGATGTTTAGAAGCTTCAGTAACTATGTTAATCGACTGCTAAAAGGTAGCTGCTTCCAGTACCAGGCACTGAGAGCAGTTTACATGATGGGAGGGAAGCTTCAGGTGAAGTTGAACCTACAACATCATCACCCCTTTGGAGTCTGGCCAGGATCTTGAGTTAATTCTTGACAATGATGATATGGGATATATGGGGTTTTTTTTCCTCAGATTTGCTGCTTAATTCTTGTGATCCAAAATCTGGAATATGCTTTGAGCCCTTTATGTCACCTTTAGGTAAGTGCAGCTCGAGGTCTGGACTGTCCCTGACACAGTTTGTCACCTCACTGGGGTCACTGTGCAAGTCATTGGGAAGAGTCATTCAAATGGAACAAACCCCAACAACCCACAGCTCCCCTGAATGAGATAATCCCACAGACAGGGCTGCACAGTCAAAAAAAAAACCCAAAAAACAGAGCACAATTCACAAAACACTCCCTGTCCCTGGAGCAGCTGCATGGTCCCCACCATTTCTTCACCTCTCATTCTGTTCTTTAGTTCCTCTTCACAACTTCACTAAGGTTTTAACTTCACACCTTCCACATCTTTTTTTTCCCTGACAGGCTCAGAGAGTGAAAGTTTCTGCCAAGTCCCCTTTGCCAGCCCTGGAAATACACTTGGAATCTGCACATCAGGCAGTTATTTATGTGCCATCGAGGGAACTGTCTTAATTGGGTGTCAAGAGGGCAGAGGAGCAGCTTCCTGCAGAGGTAACGATCCTCACTCAGCTGCTGAGGAGACACGAACTGGTGACCTACATACTGTGTTCTGGGGTATCTGTAAGCAGCAAGCCTCCAGCTCCATGTCTGTCTGCTGGCTTAATGCTGAGGGTCTTTTCTTTCACACTATGATTTTCTAACTCCTTGCTAAAGGCCATTTATTTTTTTTTTTTCATGAAGGAAATACATAAATAAATAAAATAATCTTATTTATGGGCCACAAAAAGTCTTTGACAATGTCTCTAACAGCTTCAGGGAAATGCTGTCTGCTCCCACTGAGACACAGGCGGTTCCAGTGGTTCTCTCCCACAACATTGCCCTCTCTACTCAAAAGCTAAGTGAAAATTACCTCACCCACCTCTTTCTTCTGACTCATTTATTAAACAATCCAAGAATAATATTTAGTATTTAGGAAACATTTTGTTTTCAATCGTTCTGAATCCTCTAAAGACTTCTCAGACAGAGAATCATCATCCTGCCCTGTCTCCCTCTTCAATTACTTCACCCACTGGGCAATTCCACAGCACATCGTGACATTAAAGAGCTAATTATCTAATTATAACATGTATCTAAAAATAAATTCCAGGCTGGACTGACAGAAATGGCCAAGTGCTTTGCTCAAAAAGAAAAATCAAAGGGAGAAGATTCTTTCTTCTTTTCTTTCCCTCTTTTAAAGGGAAGAACTCCAGATCTCCAAAGCCATGAACACATTCCAGGCTGTGGTTCTGAAGTGTCCTGCAAGCTCAGTAGTTGTGACAGCTCAACAGCCCCCCAGAAACAGCAGCAGCTCCTGGGATGATGGAAGAAACTCTGCAGACAAATAAATCACCCTCTTCCCTCTGCTTCAGATCCACTCAGTGCTCTCACACCTGCCTCTGGAATTCCAGGACAAGCCAAGCTCTCAACCCTGGTGCTTGACACACTGAGGGGCTGGGGGTGGCTCCCACATCCTGAGCACTTCTCACCTCGTGTCACCACCTCCTGCTCAAGCAACACTGACTGGGGCCATCCCTGACTCCAGCTGAGCTGGCCCTGGGGTGCTCCCAACCTCAGCACATGGTCCAGGTGGGATCTGATCCTTATAAAACACTTCCAGAAGAGCTGTACCAGTGCTCTCCCTCACAGAGATCCTCCCTGTAAGTCCCAGGTGAGGAGCCACCTCTCAAACTGCTGTCACCCTACTGTGTGTCCTACCCTGTGTGGTGATGAGGTCTGGGAGAGAAGTATTGGGTTGTCTCCTTGCAGAGAGGCTTTAACAACAGGAGGAGCTGAGCTCTGAGTGGGACTCTGCTCTTTAGTTAAGTGCTTCTGCTGACTGCACCATGGGGCAGGTGGGTGGCAGGTGCCACTCTGCTCCTGGCTCATGCTAATCAACACCTGTGGAAGTTGGGAATGCCACCCAGATATCAAAAGGGTATAAAGAGAGAAAAATACTGATTGGGGTGCACTCATCACCAAAGAACTGAAGATTTGGATTGACAATGAAATGTTGCTGGATTCATGGGTGAGAACCTTTTCTCTCTCCCTCACTCTCTCACTGCTCCTGTTCTTTCCTCTTTCCTAAGAACTCTTTCTTCCTTTTCCTTGGAATTTATCTGTCCCATTTCTTACTTATGTCATTAAGGACAACTAATGCATTGTTTTGTTATTGTTTCCCAGGGTCACTGTTGTGATTGCTGCCCGGGTGCAGGGACAGCCTCTGTCAGGGGATCACAAAGATTCCTCTCCCTCCTTGCCCAGGGAGTGGGACGAGTCCCTCCCATGACCAGCATGTCACCCTGGAGGTGACCCAGAGCACGAGCAGCAGGGTGCAGCCCGGGCTGTGACTCGTTTCCATCGCGTGGTTTGTCAGGGTGATTTTTAGAACACGGGGGCACCGTGAGCAAACCCTCAGCTACAGAGCACAGCTCAAATTAGAGGCTTTGCTTCCTGTAGCATCTCTCTGCGGTCAGTAAATAATGGAGAGTGGAACAGAGAGGTGGGTTCTGGTGCAACGAGAACAATGTGACCGGAGATGGTTATCAGGGAGCAAGCAAGGCTCGAGAAAAACTGACATCCAACCTTCCTCTCAGAGGCTTTTCCACACTGCTGCATTTGGGACTGCAAACCTCCTCCTGAACAGCAGCTCCACTGGTCATTGTGGTCCTGATGCTTCTACTAAACAGCAACTCCACTGGTCACTGTGGTCCTGATGCTTTTCAGTGTTTTGATTAATCAGTGGCTGATGGCACGGGGAGCACACTTAAAGATGGCTCCAAAAGAGGAGGCTGAAAGGATTTAGGAATCAAAATTCAAATGATAAGTAGGGAAATGGTCAAAATGATAAGTAGGGAAGTAGGAATCAAAACATGATGCTGGCTGAACAAGTGCAAAATGCTAAACTTTGGGGGAAAACCAAAGCAAATGCACTAAATGGCCTCCTGAGGCCCCTTCCTGGGACAGACTCCCCAGAGGAGCTGTGGAGTCTCCTTCTGGAGACTTTCCAGCCCTGTCTGGCTGCATTTCTGAGTGACCTGCTCTGGCAGGGGGTTGGACTCAATCTCCAGAGGTTCCTTCCAACCCCCACCAGGCTGTGATGCTGTGGTTCCCTCCCCCTGACTGTCACTAACAATGCTGCTGCTGAAGGATGGAGTGGAAACACCTCAGCAAGGCTGGAGTTCCCATTTCTCAGCAGAATTATTGCTCCACCAGAAACACCAAAGCCAGTTGGAGAAGAATGAAGGTCTCAAAGGCAGAGGGTCCAGCCCCAGAACCCCAGACTGGGAACACGTGTTCCCTCGGTGCCCACAGGCTGCTGACGTGGGGCAAGGAGCTGCTACTCTGGAACAAATCTAAACCAGCAGGAGCCTTTCAAAGCAAGAATCTGTACTAGGATCACATTTTCCCCTTTCACGTGGTGGACATCTAGGAGTGATTGCCATCATGGGAGCACTGCTGCAACAAAACCACAGGCACTCCATGGATGTGTTCTCACGAAACCCAAACCTTGATGTTCTGATAACCATTTGTCTCACCAGGGCTCAAAAACCATCTCATTTGCTGCAAAGAAAACAACAACAACAACAAAAACCCAACTAGAAAACTCTGCCTTCATTAAATGAGTGTTTTGTTAGGTTGTGTGTGTGCCTATGCCATGAGGCCTGACACTCCAACAGGGTAGGGACTCCTGTATCCACAGTTACTGCCAGATAGCAACAGGTCTTCCCACTGGTTGTCCCACCCAGGCTTGTGGTGCTGCCCGCAGAACAATCATATCACTAATGCAATTAATGTATTTGTATTATCAAAGGGCCTTGGTTAATATTCTCTTCTCTCCAAGGATAATTTTACACTTTAGTTTGCTAAATTTCCTGTTTAGTTTTATAATTCTACAGTTTAGTTTTCTTCTCTGAAAACTCAGTTTAGCCTTTTCCTTGGAAATGTAATCCTATTTGCAATTCACAATCCAAACTAGGAAGCTCAAGTCTGTAAAAGTTACTGCTTGTTTGTGTTTAAGGCTGCCAAGGCAGTGAACAGGAACCTGAACTCTGGAATGGCAGCCTCAGCTCTGCCATGGGCTGAGTTGGATCATCTTTTGGGAGGTCACAACCACTTCCTGGCTCTGAATAGGAACAGCAGTTCTTTCCTGGCTTACTGGTGTGTTGTGGGACTGAAACCACTCAAGTTCACATTGGGGTTTGTGGGGCTCAGGTGAAGCAGCTCAGAGTCTAGGGCAGTTATTTCCAGACTGTGAGGGGAAAATAAAAGTGAAAAGCTGTGTTTTGACCCATTTTACCTCCAGTGTTTTCCAAAGACAACTGTCCTCAGGGGCAACCCTTGCCTCTCACTGCCTCCCGAGCTGATCTGGCCTTTGGGAGACCAGCCCAGTCCCACAAAAACTCCTGGAAATTCTCACTCTGACCAACGGATCTTAGCCTAAAGAAAAGGGAGCACCAAAGGGGCTGGGGCACGTGAAGAGCTGCCAGCAACAACCACGGGCACCCACACACCCAGGACAGTCAGCCACGTGCCAGCACCATCAGAGTAACTGACCTCACCCCGAGTGTCACCCACAGAACCACCGTGCCCAGGGCACTGAGGATGTGCCATTCAGAGCAAAACAAGGCGATGACAAGGAAAACGAGTTGCCCGAGGGACGCCTTAAACCAGCCCTGGTTAGAAGCTGTTCCAGCCCCTCTGGTTCCTGAAAACACCTGCAGGAAGCCCCCTTCTCGGGCTGGGAATGAGCAGCTCTCTGCAAGACCCCCAAAAGCCAGAGCCCTGCCCAGGGCACTCACCAGCCTCGCACACGCCGGCGTTCTGCAGGTACGTGCGGCACCGCTCCTTGTGCTCCTCCAGAGAGCTCCTCTGCTTGTAGCTCCGGCCACAGAACTCACACTTGTAGGGTTTCTCCACTGGGAAACAAGAGGGAGGTTGAAAAGAGCCACAGGAGAGGACTAAAGACACCCTGTCTGAGTGCAGTTACCAGCAGCACACAGTCAGCTCGTGGGGGATGCTCTAAATTCCCCAGGAAGTTTCTGAGCGCCGGTGACGGCCACGGGGCTCTGCAGCACCCCGAGGAGGAGGAGGGCCCACAGCAGGAGCTCAGGTTCCCAGCTGATGCCTTTCCTCAGTGTGACTTCCCTAGGGGTTTTTTAACAGCTTCAGGGATCTGACTCACCCAGTTCCCTGCCAGGGCTTAACAACCCTTTCTGGAAAGAAGTTTTTTCCTGATATCCAACCTAAACCTCCCTTGGCACAACCTGAGGCCATTTCCTTGTCACCTGTCACCAGTGAGAAGAGACCAACCCTGCTCTTGCTACAACCTCCTGTCATGCATTTGTAGAGCAATGAGGTCTCTGGGATTTCTCCAGGATTTCATGAAGCTGATGAAGTAAAATCCAACCAAGAGCATCTTTGAGGTTCATTTCATTTCCAAAGTCGTTTCTTGTAAAGAAAATTATGTTCCCAATTCATCCCAGCTAAAAGCAAACCCGTTTGCAACTCAGGGCCCACACACAGTCTCTCCCAAGTGCCTCGTCCACCACGACTGGGATCACTCACTAAATTATCTCATTACTGCTTTGTGATCCTCCAGCACACCCAAGCACAAGCTCATCCCTGCACAGCACAAACACCACTGGCCTTGCACTGCCTACTGTGCAAAAAGACCATGGCCCCTGCTGCTAAATGTGACTGCTCACTGATTGAGGAGATTCACTTGAAAAGATTTTCTCTAGATATTGTTTAACAAGCCAGAGCTTAAAAAACTTCACCCACAATAACCCTGAGAGGTGTTTGAATCACAAGGCTTTGGCATTGTGCTGGTGGGGAACAGTCACCACCACTGTGCTGGGCCTTGATTAAATCAGAATCTCATTTATCCATGGCAGATAATCTCATTTTTTAACTCTGATTCTTTGTTAGGTTGAACTATTTTTTTTTCCCTCCCTCTGCAAAGTGCAGCACAGAGATAACATCCATCATTTTAGAATGTTTTCTTTCTTGGCCCCCATGTAATGCGGGATAGACACCAATCAAGGACTGAGCACAACCTGACTCCTGCAGAACTGGGGGGATGAAGATTAACTGGTTAATACCCAGCTTGTTATTCAAGTCACCTCGGGTCTGTGCCTCCATTTCCCCATCTGTGAAAGGACAGAACACCCTCCCACCAGCCCTGGGGGACCCACTGGTGTTTGTGGAGCACATCAAGACATTCAGATGAAAGGCACCACACAGCAGCAGGCTGTGAACTGGCACTAGTCGTGTTCCCAGAGCCATCCCAACAGCTCAGGATGGGGAGGAAGCCCCAGCAGAGCCCATCTTTGTGCCACTCTGCAAACCCAGAGCTCTGCCCATCTGAAAACACCAGGGAGCTGCTTTGTGGAAGCAGTTTGGAGGCCATTCCTCAGAGCACACAGCTGTGGCAGCTGCTTTCCCTGTGCCCTCTGCTGGGAGACCAGGCTGGGAGAGCTGGGGGGGTTCAGCCTGAAAAGGACAAGACTCCAGAGAGATTTTCTGGTGCCTTTCAGGGCTTCAAGAGGCTGTCAGAAAGATGGGGACAGATTTTTGAGCAGGGTCTGTTGGGACAGGACAAGGGGGGATGGTTTAAACTAAAAGAGGGGGATTTAGACCAGAGAGAAGGGAGGGATTTTTGGCACTGAGGGTGGCAGAGCCTGGCCCAGGCTGCCCAGAGAGGTGGTGGCTGCCCCATCCCTGGCACCACCCCAGGGGAGGTTGGGGGGGCTCTGAGCACCCTGCTCTGGGTGCAATGTCCCAGCTCCCTGCAGGGGGGTTGGACTCAGTGACCTCTAAAGGCTCCTTCCATCCCAAACCACCCTGTGATTCCAAGTCTAAGAGCAGAGCCAGGCCAGGTCCAGCAGGTCCCTGCCACTTCTCATCTCCTCAGAGCCAGCGTGGCTGAGCAGACTTTGCCACTCGAGTATTTTCCACTCCTGTGGTGGCAGAGCTGTGAAGCAGAGGGGGTGCCCCTGCAGCCTCTTACCAGAGTGCGTCCGCAGGTGCCCGGTGAGCGCGTCCCTCCTCTGGCAGGCGTAGCTGCACAGGTGGCACTTGAAGGGCTTCTCCCCCGTGTGCAGCTTAATGTGCCTGAGGAGGTTTCCCTTCTGGGTGAAGGAAGCTCCGCACTGATTGCACTGGAATGGCCGTTCACCTTCAGATGACACAGAGAAGGACATGTCATGGTCAGTGCCACCCTCACAGCCTTTCCTTGCCTTCCTGGGACAGGAGAGGATGAGATACCAGATGGATTCCTGCCTAGAGAGGCACAGGGAGCCCTCCTGCTGGCTCCAGAGCTGCCTGTAGCAGTCACACGGCCAGGGAAAGAGCTGTGCAGCTTTTCCATGGAAGTCAGTGCTCTGGGGGAGCTGAGACCAACAAACTATCAGTGTTTAGACCAAAAAAATCCCCAGCCAGCCAACCAACCAAAAGACAAACCTCTTATCTCGCTGCAGGTGAGATGCTCACTGGTTACTGCACAAAGAGAAATGCATCTGCAGGCTGGAAGTGGCAGCACAGAGCCAACCTGAGCTGTGTCTTGTGGCTGAAATACTTCAATGACCAAGTGCCTTTCATCCAAAGTTCTTAACACACCTCACAAACAGGCCTAACATCCAACCCCAGTAAGAGGACAGGTGGGCAAAGTGAGGCACAGAAACCTTGCTAGAAAGGTGGCACTGAGGACAGACCAAGGCAATCCTGACTTTGGTATCTTTGTGTGTAAATAGTCCCAGGGAGCAGTGACCACCCTCCCAGTGCCCAGCTCTCAGAACAGTAAGGTGGAGATATTTACCAGTGTGGCTACGTTTGTGGACCATCAAGACATTGAGGCTGATGCAGGCAAGTCCACAGATATCACAGTTCATTTTCCCACCAGCTGGCCTGATGCTGTCATAGGAGCCAGAGTGTCTTTCCAGCTTAATGCTCTCATACTCATGGAATTCTCTGGGGTAGGTGTAAGGCATGTCAGGTTCTTCTGGGTTTTCCATGGGCTCTGCACTCAAAGCACTCTCCTCTCGTTCACTGTATTCACCTTTCACTTTAACCACGTCATCTGCAGGTAAAACAAAGCACAGCAGTGAGAAAGATGCTCATCTTAGGCACAATGAAGTAGCTCAGAAAAACAACCCACCCAAAACCACACAGAATTATCCTCAATCTTCCTTAAGGGTTTTACTTCAACAGCTGGAGAGGAAGCAGTGCAGGTGAGACAGGAATCTTCACAGGTCATCTACCTTTAAAGATGCTCACTGTGAGATAACTTTTATCAGTATTGACCTGCCTGAGAATTACCTTTGATGGATAATTTCTGTCTACAGGTTGTGGGAGTACAGCACAAACTTCTGCAATCACAGGGAACTGTGGATTCCAAAGCAAACACTAATTCCCACAACTAGCCCACAGAAATTAGTGTCTCGGGCTGTTCCCATGAGCTGGAAATACAGAAAGACATGAAATAAAAAGGACACTTCTATCTTCCTGGGGAACCTCTCCACTGCCAACTCCAGAGCCACCAGCAGTTGCACTGAAATCCTTCTGAATCCACAGCTTTTTGGGGTTTTTTTGTCTGCTTGAAGCCAACTCTTCCACCTAGACCAGAGCCAGGCTATGGCTAAACTGGAGTTGTGCCTCAAGCCACCAAGCAAAGAGATCAAATAGAGTTTCCTGTTTGAAAGTCTTGCTCCCCTGGCCACCTGCTGCTCTCCCTTTGAGGGTTACTCACTCAAATGTGGCACTTGAGCACTTGTCCTTTCTCCAAAGGGCAGAACGTGGACTGCTGACTAGGTATTAGCTCTGGTTCTGAGTAACCAACCACATCAAATGCTGAGAACAAACAACGGCTGACAGCAAAAGTGAGGTGGCAACATAAAAGCAGGGCTGAAAAATAAAGATCTGGCAACCAGTCAACATCTTCAGCTACATCTCAGTGATTAAATCACTCCTCCATCCTAAATGTTTGCACTAAGCCCGGCCAAACTGACCAACTTTGGGTAGAAATGAGGTGGAAGAAACAAGCTGGTGATAAATTCATCCCACGTGAGAATCCCCCACGATTCCTCCTGGGGCTTTCCCTAGCTGACAACATCCCCAGAAGGATGGCTTCTCCCCCACAGCAGGTGGTTTTATCCCATCTACCCCAGATGGTTTTTTCAGTCTGCTACTGAGATCAACTGCCCTGGTGCCAGGAGAGCTGAGGCAGGTTTGGGTGCCTGCTCAGAGCTCTGCATTCACCTACAGATGGGTCAATTCCCTCTGCACCAGCTCCAGCCCCAGCTCTGCTGTCACATCCCAGGGCTTCCCACTGCCACAGAAGCAGCTTCCAAGGAGGGTTGTTGGGCTGGTGGTTGTTGTTTCCCCCCCTCTCAGGAGGCAGCTCCAGGAGCATTTGCTGCTCAGCAGGGCAGAAGGAAGCACAGGCTGCAGCTGCACCTTGCTGGCAGTTTCAGAAACAATTTCAATTCCCACTTTCTACTCAACGTCTCACCTTCCATCCGCACCAAACGTGGTGTGAGCAGCAGAGGAGGAGGTGTAGCCTCCAGCTGAGACCACCTCTCCACACTGTGCTACTGCTTCTCAGCCCCAGTTCACAGCTCTTCGCTGTGGGGGGGGTGCAGCACAGCCTGAGCTCCCCATGGCAAGCAGCTGCTGACTGGCACAAGCTGGGCAAACCATCCTACAGTTCCCCCCGTGGAAAATAAGTACCTCTGCATTTTCCACACACAAGCTGACTGCTTGTTTCCTTACAGGAACAGAGAGGGATGCACCTGAATTCTGACCAAAGCTTTTCCACCACCTCCCTCAGATGTCAGTGCCACTCCAGCTGCCTGGGACATCCCACCCAAGCTTTGCAGTTTGCACCTCGATGGAAAAACTCACCTTCTGAGCACTGAGAACAGCAAGAAGCCACTAGAGAAGAGGCTTTTTTTTTTTTTAACCAAATGAATGTTAGCACAGAAAAATTCCAACCCTTCTAACACACTGGTTCTGGTTGAGAGGTTACTCTGCCTTGCTGCCAGTGGGACACAGGGAGCTTTGGCACAAAGCAGTCTGCTCAGGACAGGGCAGCTCCAAGTAAACCAGTGGCTGCAGGGGGCTGAAGCAACCCAGCCCCTTTCTCAGCCCTGACACTTGCTCTGGGTGCTGGCAGGCACAGGGAACACTGTCAGGTTTATACCTGTCACTTAATCTAATCAAGGCATCTTGACATCAGGGGGTTTCCAAGCTGGCCGAGCTTAAGGAGGAAAGCAGCTGCAACTTCAGGTAGAAAAGGGAAATTTAACTGAGGAAAACCAAAATTATCCCTAACAATTCTTACAAAGCTCCCTCAGATGAGAAAAAAAAAGAAAAAGAGAGAAGTGCTGTCATCTCTTCTGTGGTCAGGAAGGTAACAAGGCTGTAGGAGGAAAATCCATCCACAATGCCCAGCCCAGGTAACTATTTTTCTGGAGGCAGCTCAGGAAGGTGCTATTTGCTGCAGAACAGAACGTGGTAGGTTTTACACAACAAAGTGGCAGTGTGATGTGTTAAGGCTGATGCACAGGGTTTCATTTCCTGGGGAGATGATGACAAGATGAAAGACACAGTCCAGAGTAATATTTTTGTTTCACCTGAAACGCTGTAAAAACAATGGTTTCTGGAAAAACTCCAAAATAAAGCTGTGGTGGCAACTTCAGACTGAGTCACCAGACCAGCAGTGCTGGTGTTTGCTCTGTGAAAGGCATGAATTAAAAAATAAGAAGTCAACAGCAACAAACAGTTGGGATGAGCCAGAGTTACCTCAGCCACTGGCTCCAGAGGGAGCCTCAGAAGGCGAAAACCCTCCAGTTGCTCCATGGAATCCACCCCTGGCACCCAATCAGGAGCAAAGGAGGCGAGTTTTGAGCGCAGCAAAGTTTACTGGTAGCAGCAGGAAAAAGCACAGGGAATAAAACCCAGCAGCTATTAGAGGCAATGCACAAAAGGGTGATGTTGCTGGAGTGTTTTACAAGGAGCAGGGTCATAATCGTGAAATCCTCAGCACATGCAAAAAGTCAACTGGATAACAAAGAAACTTAATCATCTTAATGTGGCGTTTTAATGAGGCTGCTGATTTGCTGTGCCAATTCCGAGATAATGAGCCCCTAATGCTACAGATGTTCAGCCAGACTAAAGGGGGGGAAAAAAAAGGGAAAAGGAAAAAAAAAAAAAAGCTTTTCTGGTGTATGCCATTTCCTAACTACCCAATTAAATCAATGGTGAGAGCATATAAATAGTTTACCAGGTTTTGACAGCTGTTAATAGGATTCCGCTGCCAAAGAACAAGAAAGGAGCTGCACATGGAGGGCTTCCTGTGAATACCTGGAGTTGACAGGTATGAAGTGATAATTCAGCACCCTTAGCTCCACAGGCTGGCCCCAGCAATGGCAGTGGGCAGCCCAAACCCAGCACACACTGCCTTGAAGTTGGTCCCTTCCCAGAAGCCCAGTCTCCTTTCCCTGAGCCGGCCGGACGCAGTGAAACCCAGAAGGGCGTCGGAGTTTCCAGCTCAGAGTTCAGAATCCTGTGTGTTGGTGAGAAACAGCTCTAGAGTGGAATGAACGTGCTGCTGGGGTGTGAATTCAAATGCTCAGCGAGTCAAGAGAGGTTTGCAGCACAGCCCCCAAACGTGGAAAGCAAGGAAAAGGTGAATTCAAAGTAGTGCTGTGCCCGAGTGGTTTGCAATAGACAGACCAGCAAAAAGACCAGACACTGGAAATGTGGAGACTAAGGAAAGGGCAGATAGAAAACATGAAGGGCCACAACAGCAACATGGGATTCTTTCCTCTTTTACCTAGAGGAGCCAGTCAGAGGGAAGGGAACTTCTCTCCGTGCCCATCCCCAGCACCACAGTGGGTATCAGTCTGGGGGCACAGAAAGGAGTCCTGGTGTCTCTGGCCCTGGCTCTGTCTCTCCCAGTGGCACAGCAGAGATGCTCCTGCTGACCAAGATCATGATAATCACCAAGATAATTCAGACAATCACCTCCACTAGTTATAGCAAAGAACCTATCACTAATGGGACCACTCAGGCATGATGGGTGCTGGTCAACTGCTCTGACAGGTGAACTTCCAGCTGTGCAGAACTCAGCTCAAGTCAGGCAGCAACAGTGGGCAAACCCACTGGGAACTGAGCTTCAGCAATCCCAGTGCTCGTGGAACTGTCTGCTGCACTTCAGCAGAGTTGTGAGTCCTGTGGAATGATTTTCTGCTTCCCAAGACCAGCAGCACCAACAGGAGAGAACCTGCCCAGTCAACCCACCCAGTTTGTGCCAAATCAACAGCCTAGTTTGGGGGTAAAATGTGAGTCACCTGAATGAACCCATTTCCTTTCCACAAACCCCCTCTTTCTAAAAACGGATCATTTTCTACCTTGCCATGTGATGCGAGTTCCTAGGGCAGCCTATTTCCTGCTGGGGTGGGGGTGGGGAGGGAACACAGCTCATCTGCCTTGGACTAGAACTTCTCTGGATGCTGAAGGAATCAATATTCTCTCACCTGTCCGTTCTTCTGGGTGAATCCAAGATACACATGGTGAAACAAGCCAAGAGCAGAAGCAGTCTCAGAGGTTAGGGAAGGGACTCTGTGATCTGTTGACTCACACTGTGCATCCTCCCTCCTTCCAGACCCTGCCTGGTCTGGCAGCCTGTGCCAACAGCTCCCAGTCTCAAAAGCTAATCTCATCTTCTGCTAATTGTAACGGGTCAATCAGAACAAGAAATCATTGCACTTTACTGATTATTTCCACTCAACCACCATATCTGAGCTCCTGCATCAGCCCCAGCTGCTCCAGGCTACCCACTCTGCAGGGCACTCCAAGGATGCCAACCCTGCCCAGGCTGTGGCGACACAACCTTGGGTGCTGGTGTCACCCACCATGCTCGGCAGCATCCCTGCCACCACCAGTGAAAGCAAAGCCAAGAGGATCAGCTGCTGAGGATGCCCAGTTGTGACTCTGCCCATGCCCAGCCACCAAAGCAGAGCCCCGAGGCAGGGCACCAGCAGCTCCGAGCCCTGGCTCTGCCACACACAGAAATCCCCAGTGAAGTGAACTCGTGCAGCACCACTGATGTTGTGAGATAACCCCCAGAGTCCCACGAGCACAAGGGCTCGAGCTGGGCTGGGGAGATGGCAGCTTCTGATAACAAAGGCACTTCCTCCTCCAGCTGATAAGCGCCTGCGCTCACAGGGACCTCAGCCCGGCTTTGTCAGCCTCTCCTGGCTCTCTCCAGCCTGGGCACCAGCCCCCTGAGGTGCAGCAGCCATCCCCACCCACGGGCCTGGGTTTCTTGAGAGCTGGTTGCCACCCAGCACACCCAGAGCCCAGGCTGCTCCACGGCTGAGGGAGCAGAAGCTGAGTTGGCCACTTGGCTGAGACTCCCGGAGGAGAGAACGTGGCTTTGGCTTTAAATTCCCTGCTGAAATGAAGGGCTCTCCAGCTCTGGCCACCAAGAGTAGAGTGCTGGGGGTGGTGTGAAGAAACGAGGGACACTAAAGAGCTTCCTCCTCTCTCTGCCTCATCTGCTCAGCCCAGACACAGGAAGCACCCTGGGAACAGTCATGTTCTGGTGGCAGGCACAGCCCGTGTGCAGCACAGCATGCAGCCCCTGCTCCCCTGGGCAAACAGACAAAAAGGGGGGGTTCTGCCTTTCTTTTTTTAACTTTTTTTCCTTCCCTCATCCTCCATCAAGCCTTCAGAACACATTACTGCTGCCCCACACCCAGCAACCCTTTCCTAAGGCTTACCATAGAGCCATGGAATGGTTTTGGTTGGGAAAGACCTTTAAGATCAGAGTCCAACCACTGACCTGACCCTGCCAATCCCACCACCAAACCAAGTCCCTCAGCACCTCCTCTACATCTGTACCTCCAGGCATGGTGACTCCAGCACTGCCATGGGCAGTCTGGGCCAGGGCTTGGCAACCTTTCCAGCGAGGATGTTTGTCCTAAGGGGACAGGCTGGGGACAGGTTGAACTGTTTTCATGGAGCAGCCTCTCCCCCTCATCAGTCATGGCACAGACAGAGCCAAGGTCAGGCACATGCCCAGAGCATCACTCACGGCATGATCAGGTGCTTCAAAAGACAAAACAACACTGTGATGTTTCAGAATTCAGTCTCCACTTTACCTCCTGCTTCTTCACCAGACTGGTTGTGGTCCTTCATCTCTTCTGCACTATCCATACTTTCCATCTCCTGGGATTTGCTCAGGTTACACTCTGCCAAAACCTCCTGTCCTTCTGAAATGAAAAACAACAACAAAAAACCCACCAATAATTAAGTATTTCTTCTCCAAAAATACTTCCAGGTGATTCTCTGCAGACTCCCAGTATTGCTCACAACGATTGCTCACCAAGTTCTTCCCAACATTGCTCCCAGTGCTCCTCCCAGCTGCAGCTTGCAGAAGGGCCTTGCTCCCCACCCAAGCTCTCACACTTTTCACTGAGCCTGAAGCTTCTGCTCAGGTTTAACTATTCTGGGGGTTGTTCCAAATGCCAAGGCAAGAGGAACAACCATCCTAGTGGAGTGTTGATCAGAGATCTCTGATCCATCTGCGTCTCGGGTGTGTTCCAACAGCTGCTGTGAGCAGCTTCTTCAGGGCAGGGAAAAAAAAAAAAAAAAAAAAAAATCACAGCTCTACTCTGCTCATTTGGGCAAAATATTCATCATCTTGGCCCCGGGCCAGGGATCAGCTCGAGCACGTTCAGTCGGAAGCCTCTTTGAACCCAGTTGCACTTCTCTGCCGATTTCACAAAGGGCTCTTGAAAACACCAACATTGTCAGAGACTTTTCTGCTGATCCCAGAGGCAGCAGCAGGTCCCAGGAACCCAAACCTCCCTTCTCCGAAATAAAGACCAAAGTTTCACTACAGCAACATTCATCTGGGTGAAGTTTTGCCATCGTAAATCCCATGACACCGACTAACTCAGGCTGTGGCTGTTTCTGTAAATTCCAGGTCGGGATTTTGTTTTAAAATCTGACAGTGTTTTCCTTGAACATTCCTGGGAATGTGGCAGCAGCAGTGGGAAGGAGCTGTTCTGCTTATTCACAGTTGGACAGTAGACCCCCCTCTGCCTGGATCCTTCTCAAGCTAGAAATGACACTGGACCTGAGCTTTTTTTGTTTCATTTTTTGATTAACAAGGAAGTCAAACCCTTGTCCAGCTCACACCAGAGGTTTGTTGTCATGTTTTCAGACATGCAGTCAGCCAGAAGAATCACATTATTCCTGCTTCCCTAGCCAAAACTTCCACCTTTCTTCTGAAGACATTTCCCTTCCTACTACACGGAGCTTTTCTTCCTTTAGTATTATTTTCTAAAATTAATATAATCTTCCTCAGATT
>JAOEGS010007199.1:0-13196 GCA_025447755.1 Corythornis vintsioides
CCTGGGGAGCCTGTGCCACTGATCCACCACCCTCAAGGTCAAGAACTTCTTCCTGAGATCCAGTCTCAATCTCCTCTTTTCTCATTTAAACCCATTGCCCCTCGGCCTTTCACTAGAGACCTTCAGAAACAGCCCCTCTCCGGCCTTCCTGTAGGCCCTTCAGGCACTGGAAGGTGGCTATGAGGTCTCTCCCTTCAAACAGCAGCTTTGTTTGTATTTTACCTAAAGAGCATCTTTACCATTATTTTTTTCTTTCCTCAGTTATCATCTTAAAAAAACCAAAGACATGTTTTAATTATTTTGTCTTTTTCCCAGTCTTTAAGCTAGGCATTTCAATTTTATGTGGTTCCTTCATCAGAATTTCTATCAATATAGGCCTTTATATAGATGATTTTTTTTTTTTAAGTTTTCCAAAGCTTTTGATAACCAGTTTTTTTGTAGAATACAGTACCATGAGCTTTTAACTCTTTCACCATGGAATGTTTCTTTAGTTTAGTAAAGTCACAAATATCTTGTGACAAAGAATAAATGTATAGACATGACTCATCAGAAGCCTGCTCACAAGCATCAGGTGTTGACAAAAGCTGTGTGAGTGAACTGCATTTCCAAGTAGTCTGAAAACAAAGTAAGGATTCAGCTGCCTTGAAAATATTAAAATGCAGGTTTTGGAAAGCAATTCTGGTAAGTTGAGCATGGAACAGATGAGTAACACATGCTTCTGTCAGTTGAATAGAGAAAAAGTTGCTTGTTCATAGGGGTGAAAACACCTCAATATGAGATCTAAATCTGCATTTAAATCAGCCATCATGGGTGCAACACATCCATGTGTTAATTTGTTCAGTACTCAGCTGTAAAACACTGAACTGCCTGCTTTCTTACTGATTAAACTGAAATTAGTGACTGAAAATAATTTTCTAACTATTTTTGCTACAAGTTTCTAAATCAGGCAGCGTGACAGAGGTGAGGCTGCCACAGCTTCATGTGCCTGAGTTCTGCCAGCAGTGGGGCTGAGTGTGTTTTGCCAGAAGCCAGGGTAACACCAGTGAGCATGTGTTGCTGGCAGGCACAGGCACATAGACGTGCACACATGGCCAGCCACACAGAGCACCATGGGCAGGCAGGCTCAGCACCCACACAGGCACAGCCAGTACCACGGGCCTCTTCCTGTTCCCCATTCTGGCTCATCAGGAGGAAGGCCTGCTGGTGGGAAATAAATGCATGTATATACATATATACAACATGAGTCTCCCAGTAGATGGGTGTAACACTCATTCTACCAAGTAGCTGGCCCTGGTAGATTCACTGGCACCAGAACACGAAAGCTTCCCCAGCTTCAGTCCCACTGCAGCTGCTGGTACAGTCCCCTTTACACACACACAGAAGTGCACCCTACACATGCACCTCCATCGTGTACATCTCAGGTCTCTCTGGTGCCAGACACTGTCCCAGAGCCCTGACCCCATGCCAGGGAGGGTACTCAGCACTCCCACAGCTAAGCACATGGGACTGGAGTCCTCACGCAGGAAAACTGTCGAAAAGGAGTTAAATGAGAAGGCAGGACAAGCTGCACTGTCCGACACAGGCACGGCCAGGCACGTGGACTGACATGACCCATTCACACTCCTCCAGCTCTGTTTATCCTATTTTCCTTTGTTTTCTCAAATTTGTTCCTCCCCAAAACACTTTGATCTCTCCTTTTCTTGCCTTCATTCCTTACCCTAAACAATCCATATGGCCCAGAATAACTCTCTGTTTTACAAACACCACTATTTGTACACAGCAGTACCATGGCAGCACATGCTTCCTGCCAGCATCCTACCACCTGCCTCAGCATGTTTCACACTCATCTCTCCATCTCTCCTCTCTTTATAATCCTTCCATCTTTGGTGGTTACTCAAGTGTCCTGCATAAACACCAATAACATGCTGAGTAGACCAATTTCGATATATTTGTTCATGTCAGAGTTTTGTACTATGGGGTTTCAGAGCTGTTGTAGCACCTCAGGACCAGGGACTTACATTCAAAGTGGCCATGAGAGAGAACAACCAAAGCTGAACTTGTAGAGTTCTTGTGTGATGGATTGATATTGTTCTCTAGGAGACCACTAGTGCTTAGGAAATGTAAGCTTTTGTGGAAAATGCAAAGCTTTTCTTTTTTTCTTTTTTTCTTTTTTTTTTTCTTTTTTTTTTTTTTTCTTTTGACATCATTTTGCACAATTATTCACTCAGGCTCCCTTATTCTCTGCAACAGTGCTTATGTCTAGTTCAGATTACTTGAGCAACTGCTAGGATTAAAGAGATAGGAGGGTAGTAAACTTCCTTTCACATGCTGATAGTACTTCTGCATCAAGGCCTCACAATTTCTGATTCTTAAGCGAAATCAGTCATAAATTTTGTTATGCCACTACCTCTTCAATGTGAAAAGGAAGTCAATCAATCTGGACTCTCAGGACTAGTTCTTCCTTTTGCCTTTTTGTTAACAAATAAGTTAATATACCACAAATTTCCAGAAGCCCCAGGCATATAATTCCTTAAAATACCACATCTAATGCTATGACCAGTGCCTGATAGCTTAATACTACTTTTTTTTTTTTTTTCTATGTCTTTACAGTGGACTTCTAAAGCCCTTGGGGTAGAACAGCAGAGTAAGAACTCAGAAAAAGTTGATGAACTGTCAAATGAAGCAAGGTAATCAAATAATCAGCATCAACAATAACAGGAAAACCGAGGCAAGGTTTTAACAAGTACCACTTATACAGCTATTAGATATTTTTTCTTCATAGCCTCTCCACTTTAGTTTGAACATCATAATTGAACTGGAGGCTTAACAATTCTGTTAAAGAGGAGTGAAGCTAATGAGTAGGACTCATCCTTTGAGTACTGTAATCAGAGAAATTATTCTAAGATGAGGAAATGTCTTTAAGATTAAAGGAATGAGGAAAATGAAGGATGCTAATACTACAGATGTCTTTATTAGATAGGAATTGAAAGTGTCATCTGACAAGAGTGCCTAGGTTGACAATATCATCTTGACATCCTTTATGAGTGGTACAAGTATCATGTAAGAAACACATTATGACAGGGATAGGTAGTGAATGTTAAAGTAACTTGAAATGTTCTGAGTGTCTAAAAATAGTAGCATTTACATCAGAATACACTGCGTCTCACTGTTGAGTTTACTGTATCACAAATATTTGGTGAGTAACTGTGGGGGAGAACCATCCAACATGACCACTATCTCAGTTTCACCATGATGTGTTGCAGATTGCAAATCAGATTGCTCCCCTGTGGGTTAACTTTTGGCATCTGTAATTTTTTTGAGTGAATGGAAGTTGTGTTTCAGTGAGGTAGCCTCAGGCATTATGCTGTAGCTCTGTAGGGCGGCATAATTTTTTGTAACTTTCATATATATTTGATAAATAATATCAAAATTTTTTTCCCTAATTTATTTATTTAGTGAATATGTAATAGTTTGGGGGTAAGTTTAAAATGTATAGTGCCTTTCCTCTATAAATGTATAGTGCTTTTTCCTCTATCTAAACGGATAACTGTTTCTGGTTACTATGAAGCTTGCAAGAATTGGTGTTGCAGTTAGTGATTCCAAGTAATGCAGACGATTAACATTCATTGCTTTGCAAGGCCTGTGCTTTCCAAAGGCTTTGTGCTCCACTGATGTACTTCAAGTACATGGCAAATGTATTTCCCAATATCTCACTGGTTTACAACCTTGGCTGTTGTACTTGTTGGCATTGATATGACAATCAATGAAGTGACAAATGTTTTCACTGGAAGCTTTCCACAAAAGACAAATGATAACTGAATGGTATAGTCTGGGAAGACACAATAGAGGAAGTTAGAGGAGGATATAGGGAAACATGATCAATCACAAATACAGAAATATCCCACCAAATCCATAAGTGTCCCACTGCAAGCGTGAAAGTCTATCTTAGACTATTGAAAAGCAAATACATTAGACCAGCTTCTAAATAACTAAAAAACAGTCAATAAACAAAAATAATGTGTATTAAAACATCTCTATGCACAATTCTCAGTTTTCTGATGTACATGAAAGGACTGGTAAGTCAGAGAGATAAAATAGTCTAGGAAAGATGATGTTGTAAGGTTTTGCCTGCCAGTGGGAAGCAGTGAATTAATTCCTTCTTTTGCTTTGCTTGCATGACCAACTCTTGCTCCATCTACGAAATGGTCTTTACCTCAGTTAACAACTTTTCTAATTTTTAACCTTCTTATTCTCTCTCCCAGCCTACCAGAGAAAGTGGGTGGCTGGGTGGGGCTGAGATGCCCAATGAATTCAGGGTATGAGCTGCTGTACAAAGAAATCTAGATATTATAATCTATTGATTATCTTAGTTTTATTAATGAGTCTTCATGTGGTCTTCCTCATTAACTAGCTTTTCTTCAGTATCTTCTGGTTAAAATTACCTGTTCTTATTTCATCTCAATCAGGTTTTTATAAAACTGTGTAGATGAGAATTATCAGGTTATTTTGCCTACTCAGGACAGTGTCAGTCACTGTTCATCTCGTTCCTTTCTATCTGATCTCATTGACAATACCTTCTGATCCTGTCAAAAACACCACACTGCTGGTTTGACCATTTTATGGGACATATTTTAATACCACACTCTCTGATCCAGGAGCTTTTGTTATTTTTGAAGTCAGGTTAAATAAAACCAGTTTGGTGAGATTTTGATGAGTTAGTTTGGTATTTGTTTTGGTGGGGGTTTCTTGTTTATGTTTTTAAGTAGTAAGTCCTGGAGAAATAGACCTAGTGAGTTGATAGGTGGGTGATCTGCTGTTAAAAACTTAATTGTCTGATCTGATTTTTATATGAATCAGTTATTCCTCTCAATCCCCTTGTTAATTGCCCTGCTGCTTTTTTCCTTCCCTGACTTCCTTCAAAGAAACAGCAAATAACATTAAAAAATAAATGAGCTTTTAGTTCACTTTGAGTTAGACTGCTCTTTATTTTAATCATATTCAGTAAATCTGTTCAGAGAGAAAAACATATATTTTAATTAAAGGAACAATCCACATATTTTCTTGTTACTATAAAGTTGGTCTTACGACTTGTTCTAAAGTAGGGAAGTTTTCAGACACAGTATGAGGCAACAGCCAGTGTATTTTAAATACCAATATGCTATAAACACAGTAGGATGCCATAACCATAGGGAGAAAGTGAAAGATTCTAAGGGATGCAATAAAAGAAATAAAAAATAAGTAAATTGCACAAAAACATAACATTAGTCAATCAAAAAAGATGAAGAAAAATGGTATTTGCAGACATTAAAATGATTATCTATAAAGTAAATATGCAGAATGGAAAAACAAGCTTTCAACTGAAGAACCAGGAAAGCAGGGGATCTCCAAATATAAACGCAATATTATTGTTACTGTTGAAGAGATGATGGTTATGTAAACATGTTGTTAGTGTTAGCAATAGAAAGATAAGGCTGTTTGGATTCCATTCCTGCTCTGAATAAGTGCCACTGGCAACTTGGTCATGCTCAGTACTGCTGAGAATTAAAGAAGCGTCAGGAAAAGGGTGATAAATAAAAACAAAACAAACAAACAAACAAGTATATAGTTATCTCTTCAAGACAGGGTTATTCTCCAAAAAGTCAAGTCTTCGCTGGAAATAGTTAGGCCTTCATATAGAGTAAAATAAGCTAATCTAAGGTAAACTACATTGGTAAGACATGATAACTGTGAAGCTGAATGTTAAGGACATTGTTTTACCTGTGCAGGTCCAGACAGCATCCTGACAACTGAGCTTACCAGGGTAGTTCAGAATCTGTAGTTTCAGAGTAGAAGGAAGAGTACTTTAATTAAAGGCACATACAATCTCCTCAACCTTTATACTGTTTCATAAGGGAGTTGGTCCATTGTTTGAATTTGTAAACATTTTTTTATGTACACCTTGATTTTCCATTTGGAAAGCTGTATATAACTGTAAAAAAAACCCCACTGATTACCGTAGAATGACATTATGTAAAATTTCCTTACAGCAAAAATATATGAGTTTTTTAATAAGATTACTTTAGACAATTGTATTTGCTAAATGAAGTTA
Organism: Corythornis vintsioides; assembly: GCA_025447755.1. Lineage (NCBI taxonomy): Eukaryota > Metazoa > Chordata > Aves > Coraciiformes > Alcedinidae > Corythornis > Corythornis vintsioides. Next base: position 6,089 of record JAOEGS010007199.1, read on the forward strand.
CATAGTTACTTGACTCCAGAGATGCTGCAGCTTTTTTCTCTTTGCATTAAGCACAGACAAATTGAGTCGATGTAAACAATAATTCAAATTTAGGACACTTCGTTAAGCACAAGTTTAGGGAAATAAAAAATACACACAAACACACTCATTTATCTAAATTAATCAGATATAATTAGTAAGACACAGAGGAATTAAAATAAAAATAGAAGAGACTTTTTAGATTATCAGCTGCAGCCACTATATGATTTAATTCAACATTACTGTTGTCAAAACTCATGAGATTTTATCCTCAAACTCCATAGGTGGTTTTTCCTTTTTCCCTTTCCACTACCTACATGACACTTAGAATTTTACAGTCCTGTTTGTCAGACATCCTTTCCATTTCCTGATTAAAGGCATTCCTGACAAGCTTATTTCATTTATTCCTGTACCAAATAATACCTTTTTGCTTAATAACCATTTTATTGTCAAATACATAGTCAAATATGGCAATCATGCCCTTTTGAGTTAAAGGTACATGCTTTGCAGGGCAGAATTAGCTCTATCTTTATATCCGTATCAGCTACTAATTAATGAGGCTAGCATGCTAGGCAAATTCTTGGATAAAAAGTGACATTTCTACAATGTGTTGTTCTATAGTTTTTGTAAAAAAATTCCTTGTTTTCTGCATTTTAAGTCTCCTGCAGTACCACTTCAAATACACAAGCATCTTTCTCAAATGAAGGTGAAGGGAAAGCTAAAAATGAATTGTGCTCCACTGACCACAACTCTCTGGGCTCTGTCCTTCAGCCAGTTCCCAGTCCACCTCACTGCACAATCCCCCCCACCCTGAAAATAATATACAATATTTTAAAACATCTTAACATTTTATGTTAAGATTTTAAAGTTATCATTTAAAATGTTTAGATTTTTTTTGAATGAATGTAATAAAATGGTATGTCCAGCAAAGGAATCAAACCCTAAAATACTTTAATAAATAATTCTGACTTACAGTTTGCATGTCGTCAATTGAAACAAACTGCATAGTTTAATACATCTCTTATTATTTGCAGTTTTTACATGCTCTTAGCTAGAACTTCATTACAAAGACAGTGGTATCATCCTGTGCATATCTGATTAATTTTACACTCAGTTACATTTTCCAGCAATACAGAATGTAATTTTCTCATCATTAAAGCCAAGATTGGGGACACTGTTCAGGTGAAAAAATAAAATAAATCAAAGCAGCAGAATACTTTTGCCTGTATTGATCTTTGCTAGTAGTGTCATTTATATGACAAATATATCTGCTTTTGCCTATCACTTTCAGATAGAACAATAAGAGCTGGTTCTGTAGCAAGGGGAAAAACATTCATTCCATCTAAAATACTAGGCATTAATGGGCTATTTACAAGGAAAAATCTATCATCAAAATTATCCCAAGGCAGAAGATAAATAAACAACTTAGTGGTATGGACAAGACAGTTAAGTTCAGGATATATTCTACTTGTTCTTCAGCCTCTCAATCATTACTGTACAAGTCACTGTAACACATACAATTTTTACCATTTTCCTGTGGACATTTACAACAAACATGGATTTTACTTTTTTTTTTTTGTTCTTAATTAAATACAGATTTAATGGAAATAAAAGCTGTAGAGATTTTATGTCTCTATAATTTAATTTTTAAAGACTGCTGTATGAATACTTACCAGTCTTACATATGGTTATCAAAGAAATTTCATATTGCTTTAAAAAAAAAATAAATGTTTTTGTTTCTCTGAGATATAAATAATAGAACTTTATTTTTTACTTTTAATAATGTGATGTGTAATTATTGATAAACCTGTAGAATTTAAGGTGAAATCCCAGTCCTTCTTAAGTCAGTGTCTTCCATGGAATTAATGAGGTCCTGCAGCCCTTCAATTATAGCATGATCAAATGCATCAATCAGGAAATCCACCCCAGGAGCTATAAGGAGACATTCTTTATATAAAAAAATATATTTTAAAAAACAATTAAATCATTTTAGTCTCTAACCAGTTTTGTACCAAAACTAGTACTAGAAAATTTGCTTTAATTTTCTCAGGTTCATGTGTAGAGGTATCCAACTAATTTTGTACAGTGATGCCTTTCAGTTAGAATCTGTTCTCTGTCTGCCACTTGATTGCTGGCAGAAAGCTACAAAAGGTCACAAATGATTCCATTATTTTGGCTAAAGCTGGTGTGCAGTGTCAGAGGCCTAGAATTACATTATTCACCTACAGAATCACAGAACGAGGGGATGGAGAAGGCTTTTGGGTGCCTCTGAAGATTGTCTTGTCCACCAACTCATGAGAGCAGGGTCAGCTAGAAAACAAACTTACACCCATTTCTGTTGTTTATTGCAAGTTTTGTGACAGTGAATTCCCTAAAACACAGAGGAGAAGCCGAGGCAGCAACATGGCAAATACAGAATAATTAGCGAAGGAAAGGCTGATGCTACCAGGTCAGGAATAAAAAAGTTTTGCAGCAAGATGGAGATTAAGTGTCCAAAAAACAGGAGACACTTCTAAATTTGCAATGTTTACAAAGTAGCATCAACCACCATCTGAGGTGAATAACAGGAGGTGATTAGGCCTCCATGTTAATTCATACCTATGGTCAGATTTTAGAACACTGTAGTTCATTCCAGGGAAGTTAGTCAGTGGGAAAAAAAAAAATAGGTCAGAGGATCTGTCCCTTGTATATAATAATACAGGTGACATTACTTACCCTTGTATGTATACTTGCTTTAATGCTTATTTTCTAACTTGAGCTTGATACTTGGTGCTTATGATAATGTTCTGAAAATGACATGTGGTTCAGGAGAACGACGTGCTGGAGGGTAAGCCGAAGAACAGAAGCACAGTGTCAGATGTGTTACCAGAAATCATGGCTAAGGCGCTTCAACAGTCACGTTGAAACAAACCAACAAAAAAACCCAAACCAACATCTTTTGTTAGACACAGGTGGTTTGCAAAGTTAAATGCAGCAACGTCAGTTAGAATTGAGTCCGCTCTTCCTTGGAGATTTACTTGGATTTTCCTAAGTTTTTAGAAACTATTCCCAGCTGATTTTACAACCTCACTAAAGTAAACAGCAATTAGGTAAGTGCAGCACTGCCCGATGCAGGCTGCTCTGTCCTCCCAGAGGGGACTGAGTGCGCACGAAGCAGTAAGATTAAGGATGTATTTGTTTTACCCTTCAATGGGAGCTGAAAAGATTAAGCTCCTTTATCATGTTTCCATTCCTACGTATATTATAGAAGTACTCCTGCTAAGGAATACCAGCATCAAAGCCCAAGGGAAGTAAGCTCTTTGAAATGCAGCAGATGTTTCCTCACCTACGTTTCCATTTGATAAATGCCGCCTAAACCCAGAGAAACTTCGGGCTGCAGAAGTCTATGTGCGGGCGCTGAAAGACACTGTGAAGGCAGTTTTCAAGTCCTTATCTGCAAAGGGAAAGAGATGATTGCCTTAACCTCTGTTATCAGTGTGAAACCTGCTTTAGTGCTCATCAGGCTCAGAAGGGCTTACAGAGAGGCAGGGGCTGCCTCTGCCAGTGTCTGGCGCTTCGCCCGCATGGGGCAGCTGCATCCAAACGCAGTGACACGCTGCCTCTGGCTGGGGCAGCTCGGATCCCTTCCTCATCGCAATGGCAGTTCACAGGGCTAGTACCAACGTGTCGAACTCATCAACAGATTAAATGATCCACCATCGCTGTCTTCTTTCTCACCCAAATACTTTCATACTAAAAGGAAGAGAATTCTCAGTTCCCCTTTCCTGAGTCCTGAAATGTTATTTCACTTTCCTCCCTCTTTCTCGCTCTAATAACATTGAATTTGAAAACAAAGTTATTCCCAGACTTTCCACAGCTCAGGCTTTTTGCAGCCACTAGAGATCATTTCTCCCTCTCACCTACATCCAGCAACTGCCACTGCTTTTTCTGGACTACACCTACCACAGCCTGTATGTAACACCACATTTTGTATTTATATTGGGTACCAATGTCACCTCTGATGCTGTGGCTTCTGCTGACTGCATCCTCATTTCTCCCCTAAAGCTGCAGAATCTCTCTGTCAGATAAGAAGGCAGCTGGTCCTTAGAATTCAGGCCTGACAAATGAAGCTTTAAAAAATTTACCATTGCAGCCATTATAGTTGGTTTTATCACAATAAATAGAATGTATCAATCTGTATTTGTTAACAATAGAAGAGAAATACTGATAGCTATAGTCATGTTTTTTATAGATTATTCTGAGTACTTGTAAACTTTGCAGTACATGTTTATATTCTTTGACTCTTGCTAACCCCTTTTTAATAACCTAAATCTCACAAACATTTTCTTTGATTCTTCTACTGATTCCGTATTTCTCCAGAAAGAAATATTTTAAAGCCCTGTAAACTTAACATTTCTGATCTATAACTTTGTAATAGGGTCATATTTCATTTGGAAACATTCAACTCCTTCTTCCCAAGGCTTTCAGCTCATTTTCATCAGATCAATAAGAGTGGTTGTGATCGTATAATGTACATGTATAAAGAACATGCCCACACCGCTGTGTCTTGAAGCATTGTCTCAATATATCCAACCTAATGTTAAACTACCCTAGTTTAGTGATTTGAAAGTGAGCACAGATTTGTTATTTGAGTGCTTAGCCTGCTTTTAGTGCAAAGTTATCATACTTGAATTATATTCATCCCACAGCAGTAACCATAGCAGTGGTCTAAACATGAGTGGAAAGTTAAACATGCACTTCTGTCTGATTACCCATAAGTGCATGTATTGCTGTAGCAAGTTAAAGTAATATTCCCTACAAAGAGAATAAGGGGGGTTTGGATTTGAAGATTACTCTCTCCCAGTAGTTGCATCCACTTAAACCGTAAGTACATTGTGGAAAGAGAAAGTATTTTAATGTATATGTATGCTCAGAGTCAGGACCTTTTTGGTTCCAAGAGGCTCAATATTTATTTCAAAACTATAGTCAGATGCGAGTGATTCAGGACACTCGGACATCTACATTTATTTACCCGTGTTAATTCAAGCCTAGCACTTGGGGGGTGAATACCAGTAAAACTTCAGCAGCCACTGAATACCTCCTAAGGCACTCAGGTTGTGTGCTGACTGCTGTGGGGGCTTGTCCAGGGTTCAAAGGCTCAGTCTTTACTGATGGTCACTTCTCTGGTGCGACCACTGTCTGAATGAAAGCTGTCTTGACCGGAGCTACAAAGGCTGCATTCAGAGCCGTGTGCTTCAAACTGTGGTGAATAAAGCTTTATGGGGAGATTTGCAGCATAACAACTCACCCACAACTAGTACTACGAGAGGGGATTAATTAATTTATTTTCTCTTTTTTTGTGACTAATATTTTCCCTAAAATGTTTTTTAGGCTTGCAGTTTTTACTGACATAAATCATGTCACTGCTTAAATATGTTAAAGTGATGCTGAATATGTTTTAAGTCCAAGAAGTTTGAAACTTGCTACTAAATAGTAAAGAGGAACACATGATGGACTTTCTTTCTTCGTTTACAGAACAGTATCTTGAATTTCTCTCTGTTAGATATGTTGAATTCAATCTTTGTCCAAAGCAGAAATTAAAAGAAATTTAAAGTTTCAAACTAAAAACTCAAATTTTGACCTATTCAAAACAATGAAAAGATGCATCACATCTAAAATAGCTGCTTCTAGGAATGCAAACTAGCATCTTGTTGGCTAACCCTGCTTCACTCATTCAGAGTCCTAATGACAAAAAAAACCCAAACAACAACAAAAAAAACAATCAGAAAAGCATGAATGCCAAAATATTCTCTTTGTGGGCAAGCAAACACTCTTATTTCATCAGTATTTGAATGATGATCAAACCATTCCGAGCATCTCTGAGAAAAGCTCTTCTCCCTAATGACCTCTTCTGTTGACTGAAGCTTTGACTCACATACCCAAAATAAAAATATGAAATGAAAATTTAAATTAAAAATTAAAATGCAAAATGTTGGGGGGCTTTTTTTCCCTTTTGCTTTTCTTTCCCTTTACTTGTGTTTTTGTTGTTGATGTTGTTTATTTGTTTGTTTTTCTTGGAAAAAAATAATGTTTGTTGCCTGAGAGAAGCTGATAAATATAGAAGCTTTTCTGTCTGGAAAGGTTTTACTGTTCAAATCTCCAGACTCACATTGGTCTTAATTCTGCAGTATATTAAAGTCATAAAGCCATTTTAGCAGACACTGTAGGATTATTTCAATCAAAGAGGATTCTTTGCTGATAGAGAGATGCCATAGTAATGTATTTGCCTCCTTATATTCTTTTGGCATAGAAGATCTACATGTGGGATAAGCTCCCTGTTTTTCACTAGTTTTTGGCTGCTAAAATGTATTGCTGGAGTCGCTGGCTGAGGGCAGCAGCATTTGCAACTCTAGAATTCATTCAAAAATGTGGTACTGCTTTCTTTTTTTCTTTTTTCTTTTTTTTTTTTCTTTAAATTATTGTAACAGTTCTGAGACATACTCAGCAATGAACTGTAATGCAGAGTGCGAGAGGGAACAGGGATGAAAGATATATCCATACTGCAGCCTGAGTCTTTTCAAAGCAAAGACAACAAAAAGCAAAAAAAACCAAGTGAAATGTTTTGAGTTCCTGAGCACTGGTTAGTACTTAGACCTAAACTTATGTTTTCCTACTCTATAGTTCCATTACTGAAAGTATTTCTGTTATGCTTTTAATGAAACTGAAACTAAATTATTACAGGAATGGCAAAATATTTTTTTTCTCTCTTTTGTAAATCCACACCTATTTCTCCTGTGAAGAGATAGGTGTGGAATCTCACTTATGAAAATTAATTGGACAAAAATAATTTGTAAAATAATTATTTAGACAGACAATATTATCCATTATATATTTAACAAAAACATCTTTTTAAAGACATCTTTTCATTAAAATCTGCTAGAGAGCTACTTACTGATCATTAACACCCAAAATGAGTTTTTACTGCACTGAATCTATGTATTATTAATTCTTGGAATTCAGGATCAGGATCAGATGAAGTGTGGCCAGCAGCTGGAGAGAGGGGATTCTGCCCCTCTGCTCTGCTCTGCTCAGACCTCCCCTGGAGCCCTGC
>JAOEGS010007200.1:0-19439 GCA_025447755.1 Corythornis vintsioides
AAGAAAGAAAGAAAGAAAGAAAGAAAGAAAGAAAGAAAGAAAGAAAGAAAGAAAGAAAGAAAGAAAGAAAAAAAAAACCCAGATCCTTTTAACCTTCAATTTTACTGTGGAGCAAAAGCTGCCATTCCATTGTTTTGCAGCTCATCTTGCAGGCACTGTAGGAAAGTACATTCTGAAAGAATGGGAAAGGAGGACAGGCTTACAGGAGGGGAAGTCGTATGTATGAAATTGCAATTTTAAAAGCAGCCTAGAGGAATGTGTGCAAGATATAGAGAGAGGATGCTGCCTTTGCTGGTAAAATGGCTATTTTTTCAGCCACGAATGGCAGCAATGGTAAAAACTAGTACTGATAGGGTGCAAAGGAACCTGGAAGTGTGAAAAAGTGGAGGGTGTCAGTGAAAGCATTAATGTCTGAATGCCTGTACATGGAGTGAGGGGGGCAGACAGAGCAGCTACACTGTGTGTTGGAGGGAAAGGAGCCTGGAAGTGGGTTGTGAGAGCAGAGAGGATGCCTGCTGCTTCATCCCTCTTTAATTAGTTTCCAAAAGACAAAGATTTTCCCTACCTTCTGCAAATACAGGACTGTTCCCTTCAGCACAGCATAAAAGGTTTTCCAGCCTCGCTTTCCCCGGGGAGCTGCAAAGAAAACAAATGAAAACCCACTTAACTCAGATCCATTTTTACACTTCATCTAGGCAACAAGAGAGCTACATCAGTCCTGTGTTAAACCTCCTTTGTACTCTCCTTTTCACAGGACAAGGCAACTCAGAACAGTGCCTGCACCTACCTGCTGTGTGAGAGAGGAATAAAGCAACCCTGATGACAGCCCTGGACTGGGTCAGAAGGGAACAGTAGCAGAAAGCAGGTCAGAGAGATCCAGTCTTTGTGCTCCTGCAGGTTGGCAGGTACTGCCCCTACACAGATAGGTCTGGGCTCTTCACAGTTTTCAGGAGGAACACCCCTTCTCCATGCTACAGGAGGCTGGCAGGCACTGCTCTGGACTTGTAAAGCAGTGCCTCTCAACATTGTTCCACCGTGCCACAGCTGCACACCCCAAGCCGGCACTGGGTGATCAGATCAGGAGGTTTGTTTGCCCCTTCCCCTCCTTCTGCAGCCACAGGGGAAGACAAGTAAGAGAAAGGGGACCCAAACAAAATCCTAGCCCCAAAAGAAAAATCATCCCTCAAGAAACCTCAAGCCAATTAGAGGTTGAAGAACATAACACAGACAACATATCCAGCCCAAAAACTCCTACAAAGCAGCAGTGGGGGAAGAAAATGAAACAAACAAACAAAGAAAGAAGAAAAAAGCAGCACTAGGAAAGGATTCTGCATAAAGGCTCCAGCTTGAAACTCAGCTCCAGTGAAGGAAGAGAAGGCACAGGCTGCAGGGGCACAGTGCCAGAGACCAGAAGCCTGCATCTAAGCTCACTCTCCACCAAGCACACACCACTGACAAGCACACGAGTGCCTCCATAATGACATTAATAACCCACGCACAGATAAAAAGGCATCCCACTCTGATCTTAAGATAGCAAGTCATGGTGAAGAGGTTATTAGTCCTTTGCTCCAGAGGTTAATCACTCTCATTTCGCATGAGAGGCCTTATTTCTAATTGGCATTTGTTTGGTTCAGCTCCCAGCCACTGGCCCCTGTTACATAGACTGCCAAAGTGCTTCAGCCCTTCTTCCCTGAGAAAATACAGATATTAGCACACCACTTAATGAGCAACACCATGAAAGCAACAAATACAATTTTCCATTAGGAAATGAAATATTAAAAGATCTAGCTAACTTGCAAAAAAATTAGTTTCATTTTATCTGCAGCTGGAGCATCAGAGTGTAACATCTCCAAAAGCTGCATCACAATGAGAGACAGAGCTCTAAGGTGTATAGGAACCTCTGAAAACATAGCCCTAATTATATTATTCACAGAAGAATTATCCCCAAAACACCAGCACCCAGTGTGCTGAATAATGAGTAATTCTGATTGCTTGCAAATAAAGAAATAATTTAATGTAATGAAGACAACTCAATGCAACTGCTCATTAGGGTTAAATAAGCAGAAGTTTAATAAAGAGGAACCTGCTCAGAGCATCCAGTCATCACAAATAATGAGGTCAGTTTGATTTTGACATCTCTGGGTTTAGTTGTCCACCTGCCAACCCCCAGCTTGAAAACAATGACCTCTGGTTGCGCCTTCTAAAATATAGTAGAAAAAAAATGTGACCAACAGAGTTTAGCCCAGCCAGGAGAGAGCTGCAGCTACTGGAAATCCATCACAAAGTCAGGCTTTGCTTTCAGGATTCCAGCCCAACAGGCTGAGCCACCAGCAATGACTGTGGAAAATACAGATGCTCTGAGTCACTTCTACAACAGTATCAATAAAAAAGAATAAAAATAAATGAGAAAAATAAAAAGATCAATAGAAAAACAAATGGAGATGCTCAAACAACAAAACACATAGAGGTGAATCAGAGGCCCTCAATAATTAGAGCATGACAGACAAAAGTAGGGCAAGAAGGAAAGAGGGTAATTAAAGTTAGTATGAGACACAGCAGGATCATGACAAGACAAGGAGCAGGGAGGAACTGCATCACATAAATCAGGCTACTACCAAAAGCTGCTGAACTTCACTGGGTATGTGACCCAGTGATGAGAAACTGGGGCGGGAGCAGTTACAGCAGCTTCCAAATAGAGATAAAAAAACAGCCTTCCTCTAAAGACAGGCCCAGAGGGTAGGGAAGATCTGAAACAATTGTGTGTCACATAAGGAAAAAGGAGAATTACCAACTACAGAACAGCTAGCTACTGTAATTCACTTGAAAATGTTTTCTGTTCTGTAAACCACAATATGCATTTTCTTTTAGCACACACACAAAAAAAATCACAGTGCTTTGCTGTGTCACGTTCCTCATTGTGCTCATGCATCAAGAGCTGCTGCAAATGGGACTGAAGGTTGTAAATCCCAGGCTAACAGGGAGGGTGTGACAATCCAACTGCTGTGTTGTTTGCTGGGGCTGCCATTTCCCCTCATGAAGTAGCACTCTTTTGACTTAAGAAGCACACAGACTCCTAAGTGGCCCTGTACAGAGAGGACAAGAAAATGAGATATAAAGAGTAAAAAATAGACTCACTTTTCTTTCCGTCCATATCTGCATGGATTTTCCGAGCCAGAAATCCAGTTTTATACACAGCAGCATTAGGATCATGAGGAATGTCCAGGAATGGGTTGTTTGAGTTGCCAATTCGACTGACTGACTTCATTTGGCTCCCATTATCCTTCTCATCTGTATTGTCTGAGTGAGGCTTTTTTTTCTCTTCTTCATCCCTTTAAAAAGCAGTGAAAAACAAGCATGAGCAAGGGGCTGGACAGCGAAATTCCACTACTGCAAAACTCCTTGTCAAAACACACCTCTGTCTTTATAGGCTATATATAATTTATAGGCTATGTGTATATATATATATATGTATATATATTCAGAGAGGAACCCAAGCATGTATCAAAACACAGATTATAGGAAAGCTTCAGCTCACCTACTTCACCAGCACAGGACACAGGAGCCAGAAACAAAGCACAAGTTTCCCTATTAGGGTCTCAAAGGATATGATTTCAAGAGTGTTGTGTGTCTCCCTGGCTTCACTTATTTTTAATGCCACTTATTTGAGTGTAAAAATGGGAAATATTTGCCTGCTGGGCTTTCCTGAAAGATCTCCAATGTATTCACTAGTTCACATGTAGATGAAAGGAATGAGATTACTGCAGATCACTGTGGCTTACCTCTCAACTTAGCATATGAAACACAGACTCTACCTCCTTTTCTTTATTTTTTCCTTTGCAGAACAGCATCAAAGTAGTAATTTAAAAATAAAAACTACACTAGGTGAGTTACGTTATCTGTATTTTAGTAACAAAATGCTGCTGATTAGGGCAATGTATTCAACAAGGCTCTTGGGGACAACAATTCAACCCACTTCAGCCAGTCACGAGCACTGCCTGGCTAACAAATGCCTTTTTGCTTCTCACAGCCAAAGGCAAAAAGGCCCTTAGGAAGGTAACTTAGGAAAAAAAAGATTTTCCAGCACAAGTAGGATGACTTTCAGACAACAACAGGCCATGGGATCTGGGTAGATGGTGTGTCCTGAGGAACTACAGTTAGTGCCAGAACAGCCCTGTGTCCTTTGAGTGTAATGGCAGCTAATGGGGGCCGGGGTGGACTTCAGGCTGTTGCATATCACAGCAGAAAGAGCAAGATCAGCAGCCCTTCTTACCACAAGTGTATACCCAAAGGAGTGTGTCAGGTTAAGGATGAGCAAGGCAAATGTCAGTCCAAAAGCTCCTTCTGGGGTAGACTGCAACTGTGTCTCCTTAGGAGGATGACCATCCAAAGAAATGTCCTCCAAGGACTGCAGTCTAGAGCAAAAATGAGTTATTCTGATCTCTCTGGAGTGGTCTCCTGAGGAGTAACTTAGTCTGAGGAGATACAAGGATAAGAGAGTGGTCTGACAAGAAAAACAAATCCAGAGAAACAGAGGCTGTCTGAGGCATGTGGAAGAAAAAATCAAGTTATTAGGAGTGGTCAGCAGAGATTCACCAAGGGGAAACCACCTTTGACCAGTTGTGATCAGAGCCTGTGTGGAGGCCTGTGGCCTGTGCTGCTCCCCAGGGGTCAGTTCTGGGTCCAGTCTTACTCAGCACCTTCATCAGTGACCTGGATGAAGGCACAGAGTGACCCTCAGCCAGTTTGCTGATGACACTAAATGGGGAGGAGTGGGTGACACACCAGATCGGAGCTGCCATCTGGAGAGATATGGACAGGCTGGAGAGTTGGATGGAGTGGAACATAATGAAGTTCAACAAGGATAAGTATAGAGTCCTGCACCTGTGGAGGAACAACACCAGGCACCAGTACAGGGGAGGGGTTGCCCTGATGGAAAGCAGCTTTTGAGTCCTGGTGGACAATAAGTTCTCCACAGGACAGCAATGTGTCCTTGTAGCCAGGAAGGCCAATGGTATCCTGGCTGTATCAAGAAGAGTATGACCAGCAGGTGTAGGGAGATTCTTCTCCCCCTCTACTGTGCTCTAGTGAGGCCACATCTGGAGCTGTGTGTCCAGTTCTGGGCTGTCAGTACCAGAGAGACAGGGAAATACTTGAGACAGTCCAGTGGAGACTACAAAGATGATTAGGGAACTGGAGTGTCTGTCCTGTGAGGAAAGGCTGAGACACTTGGGTCTGTTCAGGCTGGAGAAGACTGAGAAGGTATCTTATGAATGTTTACAAGTATCTAATGTCAGGTGTCAAGAGGATGGGGCCAAACTCTTTTCCTTGGTGCTCAGTGACACGATGAGGGGCAACAAGCACAAATTGGAACACAGAAATTCCCATCTGAATATAAGGAAGAACTTCTTTACTGTGAGGGTGACAGAGCACTGGAACAGGCTGCCCAGGGAGTCTCCTTCTCTGACAGATACTCAAAACTTGCCTGGGTACTGTCCTGGACAACCTGCTCTAAGTGACTCTGCTTTACAGGGGTCTGGTTGGATCTTAGATGTCCCTTCCAACCCTTACCACTGTCTGATTAGTGAATTCAGGGAATGTTCAGTCTCAGGATATGTTCCCAGGCATTTGACATTGAACACCTCATATTGTTTCTTGGCATGGTCTCAGCCCCAGCACATTCCCAAACAATTTCCAGACACCATTTAGGAAACTGCATAGTCAAGGACCACCCCAACAGAGAGTATAGAGGCAAAGCATCAGCTTCTGGACCATAAAACGTCTCAACAGTATGGATACGGAGGCTACACATCAACAATTCTGCCTAAGAATCACATAAGGGTGCCAAACATTCAGTTTATTTATAGAGATGGTGGTGCACCACATCTTCCTGGTGCTGCCTTGAAAGGTCCTCTGACTAAGAGGAACAAAACTTTTACCTGAAGACCTGATTCCTGCAAGAGAGAAGAGTCCTGGGATCTTTTATCCTATTGGGACATGTTTTCTCACTCCAGAACAGAGAGATCAAACTTGGGTTGTTGGTCACAGCAATAAATATCCTTCATGCATCCTCTGCCAATTGAAAAAAAGTGTAGGAATTTCTGACAACTCTGGTTGTTCCCACCAGTGTGTCCACCACACTTAACTAGCAAGTCTGGACTGTGGTGTGGCACTGGTTCCTCAGAGATGTATCCATTCCAGGAGCAAATTCTCCCAACACAAGCCTCTGGTACCTAAACCAGACTGAAATCTCTCCTAGAACACAAGCACTCGGGCTGATTTGTCACATAGGAGTGCCTTGTGGATTGTGGGATCTCAGCCAAGGACATGGTGGATTTCTTCTCATCAGCTGAGACCTGCTGCAGTAAATGGCTGAGCATTTTTTTTTTTCTGGAATAAGCCATCTCCTCTGGAGCTATGGTGGTGAATTAACTCACCCTGAGCAGCTCACCTGTGGGAAAGCACCAGCACCCTTACCCAAGCAGCTATGGGTGCTGTGAGCAGTCCTCAGGATCCCAGACACCAACAGTGCTTTCAAACTCAGCCATTAAACAGGAATTTTACAGGAAGACAAATGCAGGCAGGGCAAGCAAGGACAAAATGGCATCTGCTGTCACGAGTGCTGGTAGCACTGAACAAACCTTTAATCTGTCATGGAAAATGGGACATCCTTGAGATTCAAAAGCCTTGGGCACTTGTGAGACCCAGTGCTCTGACAAGATGCGTGAGGTCAAGATGCACTGGCTGGTCTGTAAGATGCAATGAAAGGAAGCAGAGAGGCAAGAGAGAGGAGAAATGGATGAGCAGCTGAGGAAATAAGAAATAAAATGAGCCTCCATCTCCCTCTGATCTTGAAAATGAAAAAGCAGTGCAAATAAAAACAGGGGATCTGGGACTCAAATACTCCACATTGCTTCATCAAGCATAAGAAAGCAGGATGACTGGGAGGAGTTTCGAAGTAGCAGAACAGTTCAGATATCAGCTTTTCTTTATGTACCTCCAAGGTTTTCTGAGTATGGAGGTCCTGGACTCAAGGATGTAACAATTTGAGTTGATCTGTCACCAGGACACAGGTGCAAGAAGGAAAGGGTGCAGAAAATTCAGCTGGATTCTGGATACATACACCTCAAAACCTTACTGTTTGAAACCCTAGACTGTGGGGGCTGCAACTACTTCCTCACCCTCAAATGATTCTCACAGATCACTCAAGTCCTGTAGCATCCCCATCTGAAGGCCACCAGTGATGCAGGTTCAAGAGACAATGGGTGTTGTCTCTCTCCAGATGTGTTCAGAGTCATGGATCTGGAATCACACAGGCAGAGCTTAGGTCCTTGTCAGAGGTAGGCTCGGTGCCTCTCCTTTCCACCTGGCTCAGAAACAGCAGAATCCTTCTGCCTTTGCAGGATAAAAACACCCCACTGGTGTGGTTCCTACACACCTTTCAGTAGCAAAATATCACCAAGACAGTCGACTTAAGTTTGCACGAATCTCTGCAAGAGATTTTCTGCCTTTGATCAGCAAAGTGAGATCATTCCTGGAACTGAGTATGGAAGTGGTTCCTCTGGTGACCCCTCTCTGATGACTGAAAGGGGCTGATGCCTATGAAGTCTCTTTGTAGCTCCTGCTTTCCATTCGTAGACAGTGGGAGCTACTAGTGTCTCTGCTCTGGAGGGTACTGGTGACAAGAAAAGGCTGTCAGCCGTGGAATTTCTCCAGGAATCTGCTTATGGCACATAATATTTCCAAGGTTTCCTCAAAACAAGGACCTTCAGCTCCACCTCCCTCTGGAGAAGGGCCTGCAGACAGTGGCACTGGCTGCCCATTACAACCAGCATACCAGACAGGATCTGCTTGCTCAGTCACTTGAAGGCACAGCATGGACACAGCAAAGCTTTCCTTCCCAAATTCATCACCACTGGCAACCAGAAAGAGTTTGGAAAACATGTAAAAAAATGCAGATGTTGCCATTTTAGTAAAGAAATTTTTTTTTTGCCTCTCTCCAAAAAGCATCCATGCAAGAAAATCCCATTTTGTCACCTTGGAGAAAACCACCATCTGGTTCCCTCAGTAACAACATTTCTCTGTGCTCCATGGTCTGATTTGAGGCACTGCCTTGGAAAACTTCTAAGTCACAAATCTGGAAAGACACGCTCAAGTCTTTCATCTTATTTGAAGTCTGCTTCATCTCTGAATTTTTCAAGGAGAAAACTGACTTGATATGGCAAAAGGCTAGATTTATACACTTGAAAATTTGTATTTAGAAGAAAAAAACCCATTCAGATTTGTAAAGTATAATTACACGTATCTGTGGAACTGACAGCATCTAGAGTTAGGAAACCAGTGGAGAGAAGTTTAATTGGCATTTTTCCAAAGAAGAAAGGAGAGCAAGGTGATTATCACCTGACCCCTCTCCAAAACTAACCATGCAGCTGCAAGCAGGAAACACCCTAGATCTTGCTTGGGAGACAAAGAAATTAGTTCCAACAGGCATAGATTTCTCAGTTTGACCTATAAAAAGGTGAAATTCAGCACAAATTTTATATTTATAACCTCCCCAGTCTCAGCATCAGTTTGCCAGAGGAAGGATATGGTAGTGGCTCTTTCCCACCATCACTGTCTCAAAGGCCTGTTGTGGTTTGGCTGGAAGGACATGATTTTTCCATGAAAAACAACAACAAAACAAACAAACAAAAAAAGAATACAGCATGTTCGTGTCTAAACTCTTCTGGAAGGAAAAGTGCATCATCAGCTAGTCAATAAAAATCAGTGATGCTGCTGAAAACTACACTACCATACTGAAAGTTTACTGGATCCAATGCAGCTATTTGGTTTTAGTGATTTTGTAATCAATGCTTTGGCATTTCATGCATTAATTCTAGATAACTGCTCAACCTGTTTTTAAAGCAGTAATTTTATTATTGTTATCACCTTCAAGAGGAAGAAAACATATTATTCCCAAAAAATGGAGAACAATAATGCTCATCTCCCTGCAGACATAATGCAAAAAAAAACATATTTAGGGAGTTTTGGTTTTTTTCCTTCAGCTTAAAGGAAGCCAAAGGATGAGAAACATCTACACACTGAAAAAAAACATACACAGGTCCCTCTCCTCAGTGCTCCGTTTTCCAACTAAACAAACCAAATTCTTTCAATCTCACTGCTCGTGTTCACAAGATCTTGAAATCATTTCACCTGATGAGTCACATCAGGGTTGAAGAACAAGAGTTTACCATTTGAGTATGAAAGAAATCTCATGGAAATATCAAGACCCTTGGGGAAATTTAAGCAGCAAAAGAAATGACAACACAGTTACTGGGCCTACAAACACTCCTGGGGTGGTTCCAGTGACCTCAGCACACTGAAAACGATATATGAGACTAACTGGAGGCTTCACTGCAGTCAGCAGGAGCATCTGCCAATGACTTCAGTCTTGGGTCCAGTGACTATTTCGTGCTTCACTTGCTGTTCAGATAAATTTCAAGTCCAACAGACAAGAGATCTAAAACTGTAAGCAGTAGAGAAGAAATATGGAATAGGACAAAAGATACGATAATTCTATTTCTGATGGTTAGTTTGCCCATACTGCCCACACTTTTCTCCCAGGGCACTGAACAAGGTAGACCAGAGGAAAATGACAAGAAAAGTAAATGTCAAGCCAAGTAAATGGCAGGATGTTTTCTGGCAGTTCTGTTGTGGAATGTAACCAAAAGATCTGGGGAGTGTAGCACAGAGCAGGAGTGTGCATTCCAGATCCCACATTCACCAGTTCAGGGTAAATCCCAGGTCAGATCTGTTTATGATACAGACTGTGGCTTGTGATTCACTTTGAACTTTCCGGAGAACTTGAAACCACTGCAGAAAAAAAAGGAACTGTAATGCAATTCTCTCTCCCAGAGCTGTGGTCATGCACCCCTGTTCGTAACAGACAAATTACTCCTCCTGGAAGCCTCTGGAGCACATCTAGTGATTAAAGTGCCATTTCTCTTGACTACAAAATTGGAGACAATGGTAGCCTCTTCCTTCTGTGAGCTCTGGATCAGACTGTAATTCTACTGGAAGTGGACAGCAAACATTTAGGATGACACACCCAGCTTGCAACTAGTAAGACAAGGATCATGTAGCAGTCCTCCCCCATCTCATCACAGAATCATTTTGATTGGAAGACGCCTTTAAGGTCAAGTCCAACTGCACCAGTGTTACCCTTCCCTGCCTGTCAATTTATTTCCAGCCATTAATTCGCCAAATAATGTACTGCCAGAGAAACTCTTCAGCTGCTGCTGAGCTCATAAAAAGAAAGTCTTAGGTCCTCAAAGGGTTTCTGGTTGGAGGAAAGGCACTCCTTCAACATGCCAGCATCACGAGGGAGTTTATTCTGGGGTTTGCAGCCCTATTTCCACCCTTGCCTTACCTCCCACTTCTTCCCTTGTCAACTGCATCAGGGATTCAAAGGGATAATATCTGGAAAAAGACAGAGGGATCTTGCTCAATCCCATCACAGCAAAACTAACCTTGTCCCCTTCCTATCCACTCTTCTCTGCAGATCATGACAGCAGAGCAAGAGACTCATGTGCTTCCTCCCTCTATCTCGGGCAGTCTCAGAGCTCCTTGGTTGATTACTCCAACCACACAGCTCCTTGAAAGTGAGGAGAGACATCTTCACACTCCCACTTCCAGCCAGCACTCTCACTCCTAAAGGTAAAGGGACAAGGTCTTTGACTACATCCAGAATGAGCTCTGTTAGCATGGAAAGTCACTGACACATCACTCTTGAGTTTCAGATTGGAATGGACAACTGGCCCCATCAAGCATTCTGCTGGCAGAAGGTGGCTTTGCACCCACACTCTAAAGCCTGATTTAAAGAGGATTCTGTTTTTTCTCTCTTCCAGCCTACTTGCATTTTTTTTCCCTGAACAATTCCTCAGCAAGGGATGTGGACAGGACTATGTAATTGCTGAAGCAAGTGCCTATAGACAAGCAAGCTATTTCATAAATCACCCTGACTGGAGCTCATGGGAGCAGAGCCAGGCATGAGCCAATTCCCACCTGGAAGCTGCCCAAATGTATTAGACACGGTATGGTCTCCTGGCAAGAGCTGGAGGAAAATTCTGATGTTGAGAAAGCCATACAAATGGGTTCTGCTGGGTCTGAAGTACCCGTGAAAGGACATCTTGCAAACACCTCTGGTGTGACAACACCTAGGATTCACTATTCCAGGTACAGTCTGGGAAAATACCTCCCTCCAGGCTGTTCATGAGGCTCACTAGGGATGGCACTTTTGGATGACTCCTCTTAGCAGCAAACCTGCCCCACTCATCTGACATCATCTCACACACTTCTGAACTGGTGCAGCAATCATAATTGGGAGCAGCAACCTTCGTGAGGGAGGCTGCACAGCCTGACAAGAAATGAATTTGCAGATTATGAACTTCAGGAAGATAAGAAGTCAGTGGGCCTGCAAGACCTGTGGTAGTCACTAGGACTTCTAGCACAGAATATGGAGGAGCATGCACCCCAGACTTACACTGCTCTTCGGAGGGTGAGGTTTCAGGTATGTAAATCCATGCAGGTAAACACCTTGTGCAGCCAAAGGAGATAAAATGCACCATTCTTTTATCTTACACCAAAACCCACTGTTCTGCAAGTGGAAATCTAGAGCAGACCCTTCTACCCCTTGTTGGCAGACCCAGACCACATGAAACCTGAGCACAGAGAAAAGTCACTCCAGAACAATCAGAAACTGAAGCTTGTTCTTGTCTGTGGCATTTCCACAGTTAACAAGTGTTATCCTGTCAAAAGCAGCTACGGACTGGGGGATATCAGACGTGGCCCAATTTATCATCTTTCATATTAGGTTAGGTTGTTGTCAAGTTATCCATAGTTAAACAGGAGACAAAGACAATAAACCAACAGCAGGAAACTGAATCCAAGATGTGTGTTTCTACTCAGTGGTTCTGACACAATGTACCAAAAGATAAAGGGATAAGTCAACTTCTGTTTTATTTATGCAGTCATAGAACAACAGAGGATTTAATTTCCCACTTTTCAGGCTGAAGTTTCCTACTAAATGAAACATCCTCTTTCTTTACAAATGCAGTTGGCTCCTATCATTAGCAACTCCTCTTGCTGGAGAAGAGTATGAGGCAGAATTGCCAGGTCATTAATTAGCAGAAAAGCAGACTCACTACATAGCTGTCTATCTTCTACAGACTTTGGGGCCCCACTCTGATGGTGGCATAAGATGTACAAACAGATTGCTACACAGGTTAGTGTTTTCAAACTCCTCATTTCTACATAGCATACTTACACTGCCCATTCCAGCTTCTCATTCTTGATTGAATTGTAGAGAGCCTGCAAAGGGAGAGAAATGAGATTATTGTTTCACCCACACTACACACACATTAATATGCTGAGGAAAATGATCCAACTGATACCATCAAGCAGGCTGTCTCTCATCAAGAAAGTACCATGTCTACTTATGGTAATACAGAAGTCCTGAGCAGAAATCTCAGCTAAGGAAAAAAATATCAGCATGTAGGGCTTGAGATTACAGTCTTTTCTCAAGCAGGTTTTTGGGGTTTTGTGTTATTTATTTTTTATAGTAACCCTGCTAAGTCTGCAAGAGCCACAAGATGATAGCCTTGAAATTCAATATAATTCCTGATAATTCAGGGAGAATTTTTTCTCGCTGATTTGAATTATTTCACCACATGGACTTACCTTTAAAACAAAACAGTTATCCACAGCCTGAGTCTCACAGATACCTGTGTGTGTTCCAGTTACACCCAGACATGACACACTCCTTTTCTAAGTGCAAAACAGAAAAGGAATGATAAGCAGCTTTTGTGCTTGAAGATCAATGTCTTGGACTACTGCCTGCTAACACCACTACTCTTCAATTCATAGGAAAGATGTCAGCAGCTTCAACACCAAAAGGTCACAATTCTGTTGTTGATTAACAACCTGCATACAAAAGAGTCTGGAGGCTGACTTGAGCCTGGGTGGCTATCAGACAGTTGGGATGGATTTCTCTGAGGAAGAAGCAGGTACATCACTTGGATAACTGTGTCTGATTTCAGCCCTCCAGCAGCTGATGCATACAATGGATAGATGTCTGCTATTACTACAAGCTAATGGAGTTCTTCAAATAGGCCACTTGACTCAAGCGAAGTATTTTGGTATGGAATGTCCCTGATTCTCACACTTATAATCCACATTTGTAATTTACCTTATATACATAGCTAGATTTACTCCCTCTAGCACATAACTCCTACACAGCTTCAAAAATATGTTAACGTGTAGAAGAACTGTTGATGCACATGATTACCAAGAAGTAGCACATCAAGTATGAACAAGCCTGAAAATCACATACTATAATAGCTATGACATGCTCAACAGAAACATTAGCATTTAAATAGCCTTAACTCTGACTCAAAATACAAATAATTTGGAAAAATGAAGTGTTGAAACTAGTCCTGTGCATATACCAAAGCTGAACTCACAACAAGAATCCCATAAGCATATCCCAATGCTCACCCTGTGCTCCACTGGCTCCTTTCTGAATCTTGCACAATCTATTTCAAGATGCTTAATATTCAGCTCTGTGAAAATGTGGCTTGACTGAGCAATATACAAGCAGGTCAAACATACCAGTACAACCTGCCTCATGCTGATGCTATATATGCAGTAACTTATAGTCGGTGTATCATAACACCTCAGAGCAATGTAACAGATATGACCACCTGGAGGAATAATGCCACATCCTACTTATATTGACCTAGTAGAGAGGAGTCCCCACCACTAACAGGGCTTTGATATGTCATTCACAACAATATGATTAAATATTTCCAAAAGGTAAGGTAAGAAAAATTTAAAAAAAAAAATATCCAAAAGGTTTGAGATAAGAAAAAAGTGAAGGAAAGGCTACTGATGGCAGTGTTTTAGTCACACACACACAGAATCACAGAATTTCCTAGATTGTAAAATACCTTTAAGATCTTCTAGTCCCATCATTAACCTAACACTGAGGAGACCTCGACTGAACCATATCCCTCAGCACTGAGCAACTCTTAAATGTCTCCAGGGATGGGGACTCAATGACTTCCCCAGACAAGTAGTTCAGTGCCCAATAACCTGTGCAGTAAAGAAATTCTTCCTCATAACCAGTCTAAACTGCCCTTGGCACAACTGAAGGCTGTTTCCTCTTGTCCTATCACTTGCTCCTTGGAAGAACAGACTGACCTCACTTCTCTACCACCTCCTCTCAGTTAGTTGTAGAGAGTGAGAAGGTCTCCCCCGAGCCTCCTTTCCTCCAAGCTGAACAACCCCAACTCTCTCAGCCACTCCTGTGCTCCAGGCCCTTCACCAGCTTCTTTGGCTTTCTCTGTACACACTCTAGTACCTCAGTGTCCTTCTTGTGGTGAGGGGCCCACCCGAGATGCGTTCTCACCAGTGCCAAGTACTGGGGTAGAACCACTTCCCTGCTCCTGCTGGCCACACCGTTCCTGATCCAGGCCAGGATGCCAATGGGTTTCTTGTCCCCTGGGCACACTGCTGGCTCATGTTCTGAGTTATCCATCAACAACCCCAGGTCCCTCTCCACTGGGCAGTTTCCAGCCACTCCTCCCCAGCCTGTGGCGCTGCTGGGGGTTGCTGTAGCCAAAGTGCAGAACATGGCACTTGGCCTCACTGAAATTCATGCCCTTCTCTTTCGTCCATGTATCTGGTCTGTCCAGATGCCTCTGCGGAGCCTCCCTACACTCCACAAGATCAACACTCCCACCCAGCTTGGTGCCATCTGCAAACTGACTGAGGGTGCCTCAATCCCCTCAGCCAGGCCATCGATAAAGATGTGAAACAGAACAGGCACCATCCAGCACTGAGCCCTGGGGGACAACACTCATGACAGACCACCAACTGGATTTAACTCCATGTACTGACACTCTCTGGGCCTGTCCATCCAGTCATTTATTTATCCAGCAAAGCCCATTCAAGCCATGAGCAGCCTGTTCCTCCAGGAGAATGTTGTGGGAGACGGTGTCAAAGCATTTACCAGAGTCCAGACAACACCCACAGCCTTTCCTTCACCTACTAAAGAGGTGACCATGTTGTAGAAGATCAGGTTGGTGAAGCAGGACCTGGCCTTCATAAACCCATGCTGGATGGTCCTGATCATCTGACTGTCCTGCATGTGATGTGTCATGGCACTCAGGGTGATCTGCTCCATCAGCTTCCCCTGCTCCAAAGTCAGGCTGACAGGCCTGTAGTTTCCCAGATCCTCCTTCCAGCCTTTCTTGAAGATGGGTGTGTCACACTGGTTCATTTCCAGTCCTTTGGGGCTATCCTGATAGCAGTGACTGCTGAAAAAGTACTTTTGCTTAATTTTTAGGCGAGAGCTATCAGGAGATTCTAAGACCACCTTGCAAGAAGGAAGAAGAAGTGCTAACATTTCTCCTACCGTGTAGCCAGCAGTCCAGCAGAATTAGATGCTATTCCATTTTTCTGCACAAGCTGATGCTGACATTTGAATCCCTGGGGTCACACAGTATTTTGTAGGAGAAGCCACTACACTTCTGAAAACTGGGCCAAAGCTGCCCTCTTATTCTTCAACTTGTCTTTTCCCTCTTACTATGATTAAAATACATTTTGAGACAGGAAACAATATGCGAATATAAGGCAAAGATGCTGCATTTCCCCCCCAACTGCTTCCTCATTTTTTTTTTTCAGAAGCAGCATTTTTCTCCTCAGCTGGTTGGATGAGCTTTTGAAACAGCAAAAACCTGGCCTGGGGTATCAGAAATGCTTTTTGCTGCTTTCTAGCCCAAATGCATATAAGATTGGGTCGTGACCTCTGAAAACAAACACCTGCCCTGTGCAGTACTGCTTTTTGTGGATTTTGCTGCTAAGGCAGCCTCCAGGGATCACTATAGCAAAAGAGCAGGACACAGAAAAGCAGCACTCCAGATTGGTGTAGGAACAACGAATGCCCCGGGCTTTTGCTTTATGGAAAGTGACATGTGTTTGTCCCAATCTTTACTAATAAAGCCAGATTCCATCTTCCTTCTTTAGGGAGTAACAGATACCAGACCATGGCACGCATCTGATGAAGGACACAGTGTCCCCCATACAGACTCAAATACAGCCTCAGAAAGTCCCTGCTATTTACAAAAAAATGAGAAAAAAAACCCCAACCCAACCAACAAATATCAAACCCAGTGAGCACCCACAGCCTGGGAAGCTGCACACAGGGCATCTTTGGTATGTCTACCAAGCAAGACCTCAGTCAGCAGACCTCTCAGGGGATGGAGATACACGAGTTGTTATGCCTGTGCCATGACCCACCTTGCTGGCAGAAACTACTGCCAGGCTGCACGCTCACCATGGCACTCAATGGGCTTCTAGAGCTGCTTCTCCAAAGCAAATTATGTTTTAACATTTTCCTGGTGTCTACTGGGCTCTCACATGATCTGGAAAAATTTCCTCCTCCTATATTTTGCAACCAGTAGCAGAGATGTACAGCCCAGCACCTGCTCTACCATTTCTCCCATGGCTGTTTCCCAAGACCCTGATTCAGGAAGCAACTCTTTTCAGCAGACATTTCTCCAGAGTGATTAAAGCAAGCAAATTTGGAGACAAGGATTTAAATGCTTCACTAAATTGCAACAAAGCTGATCGGAGATTACAGCAGGGATGTGGCTTTAACCATAAATAACTATCTGTAAGGACAGGTTTTATTAACTCATGGTTGTTTTTTGTTTGTTGTTTTGTTTTGTTGTTTTATTTTTTTTTTCTTTGGGAAATTAATTAGTTTGGCAACAATCACAGCTTCTTACCTGCTAGCCTGGGAAGTGCTCAGAAAATCTGCTATCCAATCCAGGAAACTGGAGGCTGGACCACAGCAGGGAATGTGCTGCGCAAGCCTTAACTTCCAAGCTGGACCGATACCCCTTGGAAAGGAGAGATACTTTCTACCTCTTTTGGGCACCCAAGGCTACTGTAGGTAGGACCCACACCCTCAGCTACCAACTACTCAGCAGTGTTTGAATTTACTGCTTCCACTCTTAAGCTCTCTTAACCAGACTGTAAAAATTTTCTTATTACAGCTTTCCCCTTGCTGAGAATTGCTGATCTCTGGGTGCACCACACCTGAGGCCTAGCACTGTTCTCAGCTCTCGAGAAACAAATGCAGTTTTGAAGGGAGAATAAAAGAAATTAACTGCTGCAATAGCAGGCAACATCCTCGACAGCTTCCTTATTTTCACTCCAGAGCCATTTCCAACAGCTCCAATGTGACCCTTAGCAGACTGTAGTGTAAAAAAAAAAAAAAAAAAAAGAAAAAAAGATTTGTTATGTGTCTGTGGCATTTCTTTGTGTATGTTCATAAATGACACAAATAAATTACACCTTCTTCTTAAGCCTGTAACTCTGTGAGAAGCTGCTGAATTCCATCCCCATTTTCCTTTTGGTAAGCAGGTAGGTAAACTACAAACCCAGGCTCACAAGCTCTCACCGGGTAGTTTTATTCAGACAGGAAAGAGAAGCAAAACCATGCAGGGAGTGCTTCAGAAAAAAAAACCCCAACTGTTTATTTTACAAAGCTACCAAGAAAAAAAAAAAGGCCACTAACCATTCTCACATCCCTCAAAACCTTGTGACAGCCACTGGAATCATTTAAAGAGGCACTTGCCGACTACATTGTTGAGTCAGCCCCTGTGTGCAGAAGCAGTGAGCAGAAGAAAGGCACAATGAGGGAAAAGACAGAATAAATTACTCATACACTCATCTTGGTAAATCATCTAGGTAACAATCAGGCACAGGGTCCCCAAAAGCATGGTCTGCAGGAAGCAAGATGTTGATGAGGTCCTGGGGCAAGGGTGAGAGGTGTTTTTGTCCTGGGGAAGGGCGAGAGCCCTTCCCTTACAGGGCAAAAACAAAGCTGGCTCTTGAAGCAGACAACTCACTTTCTGCAGACACTTGCCCACCCAGAACAGCCTGCCAAGGGGGAAAGGAATACACCACAAGCATTTCTTCTAGATGCTCTGTATGTAAAAGGAGCCAGAAATGCTACTGTGAGCCAATAAACAGAACTGAAACTGAGTCCAGAGAGTCGGCCAGGATCACCAATGTTGTTGTCTCCAGGTTTTGATTCCCAGGCTCTCTGCCTGTACATTAGCTGCACCCTGATTTCTGGAGTTATTGTTGGGGGAGTGACCATCTGACCATCACAGGAGATACCCTGGGTGGCTTTTGCAGCCCCCCAGGACAGGGTG
The DNA here is from genome assembly GCA_025447755.1 of Corythornis vintsioides. Taxonomy (NCBI): domain Eukaryota; kingdom Metazoa; phylum Chordata; class Aves; order Coraciiformes; family Alcedinidae; genus Corythornis; species Corythornis vintsioides. The sequence goes on from JAOEGS010007200.1 coordinate 18,264, forward strand.
CTCTCTGATGCAGACCGCTGTTACCCTCCCCTGTAGCTACCGTTGGAAGAAGTAGCCCTGACTGGGGACATTTTTTATTCCCTTCCAGCTGGCAGAATTTATCCCAGGCTGACAAGGAAGCCCCAGACACACCTCTGGACAACACCACGCTGGGTTTTTGCTATCTGAAGTGCTCAGAAGTTCAGCATCTGCCCCAGTTACCCATCACTGCTCTACCAGCTCTGCCCCTGGATCACAGCAGAAAACCAGGCACCAGTCCTGGTTCCCACTATACAGAGGGAGGAAAACAACAGAAGTAGCAAAACCCTACAAATATAGAACAGGTTACTGAGGGAATAGAGACCAGACATCAGAGGTGTCTACATGTAGTTCTGACAGGTGTTAATGAGTTTGTCCTTTGATCCAGGCTGTGCCTATGTCGTTGCCTTCTGCCAGGACTGGATGGGGTGTGACACACTGCTATACACCACTCTCAGCTTGCTGCTTAGGTGTTTACCTGGAGGTTTTCTCTCCCCCACAACTGTTGCTTGCACACAGATCTACACTATTTCACCCCATCCTGTTTTCCACCCTCCCCCCACCAGAATCCAGATGCTGACACTTTTCTCCTGTGCTGTGCATGGGGATCTGTACCACCTGGTGAGAAGAGGGTAAGGACTCTGACCACTAAGTGCCTTGCCAGGCTCCAAATCCCAGATGACGCCCCTCGTGTCTCTCATTTTCCCCCTTCTGACAAGGATGCAGCAAGGGTGCCAGGGTAGTACCCTGAGCAGCCCGTGGGTTAGCGCACAGCATGGCGTGTCTGCTGATATCACTCTCAATTTCAAATTCCACTGGTTTGTACAACAAACCTTCTCCTAACAAGCCAGCATACATTATTCATAAAACAGCACAGAGCTGTTCAGCAGCATATGGAACCGATGAATGTTGTTTTGGTGTGGGTGGAGATGGGGTTGATAGAAATGTTTTAGGGGGAAGGAAAGGAGATCATTTCACCCAGGGAATTTCAAGTGCGTCACCAACTGGAGGAGAACATTTCTAAGAGAAACTCCTCTGTTAAAAATCTGGTTTGTATGGAGAAAGTGGGGGGGGGGGGGGGGGGGGGGTGGGGGGGGGAGGAAACAAAAAAAAAGAAAGGGAAGGAGTGGAGAGAAGAACATCTACACAAAAAAAAAA
>JAOEGS010007203.1:0-26523 GCA_025447755.1 Corythornis vintsioides
AAATAAATTAAAAAATAAATAAATAGGAAGAGAGGGACCATGGGTAAATCAGGGAAATTTGATACTGTCAGAGGAAAAATCTTTGGTTATTATATTTCTTTATGCATCACATACACCGATTAACGATTGTATGGTTCTTTCAAAGGCCCACACACAATCCACTGTGGTTTAAAGGTGGAGGAAACCCTGACAGTGAATTAAGATGAGATACAAAACCTGTAGTAAAGGAATGCCTCAGTGGAGATCACTTTTTCTACATCCTTCCTGCTTCCCCTGGAGCTAAGCACAGTGCTGCACTTAACTCAGGACCAGATCCTGCTTATTTTTTCAAGGTTCTTCATCTTTGGCTTCACTCTTTGTATATGGCAATTGAGATTCTGTCCTACATGTTAAAATCAGGATATTTAGCAAGCAGAGGCAATATGTTCCTGAGCAGTGAGAAAAAAAAAAAAAAAAAAGATGGGACTGGTCTGCTTTATGAATGCTAAAAAAGAATGTGCAAGTGTCTGGAAAACACTAAACTGACCTGCAGGGTTTGAGATCTGCCTATCAAGTCCCCATTAGATGCTTTCAGAGTGGGTAGGCCAAACTGCACACTTCCTAAGTGTCTGCTAATAACCTTTATGGAGTGCAAAAGCAAGAAGAGGCACAAAATGGGACTTAAAAGTGGAGAGAGTAGGAAGAGCAGGAATGGAATTCCATGTATAAAATCCTACACCCTAAATCACACAGAGATGCTGAGGTGAGCAGAGTCCTCTGGAGATCAAGATTATCTCATCAACATCTCAAATCAAAACACACAAAAATGCACATTCACATGTATTCAAAATGGGACTTATGGGCACAGACATCACAAACACTTACTGTTTGACCAAAAACCCTGGAGGAGCAAAAGTATTGTGAGGAAAAGAAGAGACTGGAGTCATAGGATGTGCTCTGCAAACACGCCTGAGGGCGTTGGCACACCGGAGGCTAAATCTCTTCATGAATCAGTGCTGGTGACTTCAAGTTTCCAATCAGTAGGAAGTGTAGCCCCAGGGAAGAACCTGGCTCTTCCCCACTGGCTGCCTGCAGAAGATGAACAGCCTCACAGAGGGCTCTGGAAAGCCTGGCAAGGTGAGCAACCAGCCAGGGGGAAGAGTGGCCTTTAGCACCGAGAGCAGACCAGGCAAAGCCCCTGGAAGATATCTATGTCCTTCTGCTCCATTAGGGATTGTTGTCTGGAGACAGTTGCCAAAACATTCCTGGGCATTTTTGACAGGGGCAAAAAGCTTTCCTGTTCTGTCCTAGCTTAGCCCACAAGCAGAGCACCAACTGGGGGAGAGTAGCTGTGCTCACAGCTCCACACATCAGATGGGAGCAAGTTATGCGTTCAGGACATCTACAAAGTATGCAGGCTGCCCTCACTGCCAAACTATGACCATGGTGGATGAGTCTTAACCTCCTCCAGTAAGGACATTGCAGTAGTTATGGCCCATACCCTCTTGTGGGAGATGGGATCCCACAGGATGCAATCACTGAAAGTGGTTTCTCCAACTGAGGCAGCATAAGAGTGAAGCTTGGGCTTTTGTGTGTTCTGGAGAAATACTTGAAACACTCAGGTGAGATGCAAACTTACACACAGTGTTGCTGTGAGGGTTTCTTCTGCACTGTTTACAGACCCATTAAGGCAGCAGTTCCTTTTGCCAGGACTGATAGGAATTTAGTACTGCAGTCCCTCAGGGCAGTTGAAAAATCATCTCCAGAATAACAGAACACACCTAAAGGTCCTGCTGAAGCCAAGTGATGACAGCAGAGGGAAAGACCAGAACAAGGATCTCCCTGAGGACTTAGAGCACCCTAATTGCTGCCAGCATCTATGGGGGGTGTCTCAGTGACAGTCAGGGTGAGAGAGAGCCTCAAAAAAAGTGCATTTGACTAGTCTAGCCCTTTTCCTTCAGGCAGCAGAGCCAAGCTTTGAAAAGACAGAGAACAAAAGGCTGACTGGTGAGCAGGAGAAGAAAGTGCTGGAAAGGAATTTGTTTCTACAGGAAGCTCAATGGCTTATTGTAAAACAGACTGCAGTGCTGTTGTTTCCACAAACCCTAGAAGGGGGCAGCTCCATCAAGCAGTGTTGTTTTGGTTGGTTTTTTTTCTGGTGCAAAAACAGTGAAGGCTTGAAAAGGATGAAAGGCAACTCAAGCTTCCCAGATGGATCGGTAGTAAAAATAATAACTGAGAGCAAGCTGGATTTTTTTTTTCCTTTTCTTCTCCTCCTTCTAGAAATTCTCTGATTTAATCTTTTTGAGTCTTAAACATTTATTTAATCCCAATTTACCTTTAAGAAAAAAGAAAACGTAGAAGGCCTTCCATGCCCCAAATCTACAGCAACACTTCCAATTTTCATTACCAGAAATAGCAAAAGGAAATGAAAAGCAGGTGTGGGAAGGCTTTTCTGAATGATGCCAGGGCTGTGCTTTAACCTTTACTGGAGGAAAACACACATCTGTGCATGCCAGGCTATTGCCTTATTTCATATTTGTGCCCTTACAGCCACAAAAAATAAACCCAACAAACCTGACAAAAGCAGCCAAATACACTCAGGTTCTCCTAAGCATGTTTGCTGACAGCCCGTGACACTGAAGTATTTTACTGACCTTTGACTGAGACAGTAAATACAGTTCTCTAGGCTGTAGGGAGGAAAAAAAAAAAAAAGATAAATCAGGGCACTGGGGGATCTCAGAATTAAACAAAGAGAACAGTGACTTGAAAACAACTTTGAAGACCAGTGGGTTGAAGCACAGGCATCACATCTATCTCTTAATCGTGCCACGTCCTTCTTTCTTTTTGCATACATTAGTAGTAATTTCTCAGAGTTACTGGAGAAGGCTTTGGTTTGATCCTGCCAGATGCTGAGAAACAAGCCACTGCCAGGCTCAGCAGCTTGCAGCCATCGAGCTGAGATTAGTCCCAGATTACCCCAGTGCAGCCTGCTAAAGTCACTCGCTCTGTTTTTCATTTCTGCGGCAAAACTGCAAGATCCTGGAATTTGTTCTTTCTCCTCCTATATACCATTGAACAAAGCAAGAATGAATGCCCTGGAGCTAGCTGTACACTGCCAAGTCAAGCCTTTAAAATGAGCACAAAAATCACAGCCCAGCCTGAACAGGGAAATGTAAGCCTGAACCTGGCCCCAGTGACAGCGGCTGCTGGAAAGGCCCCCTGAGGCAGCTCCAGCTCTGTAAGAACCTACGTAAACAGGGATGCTGTGGTTTGGGGTTTTTTTTTTTCTCCTTCTCCTCCTCCTTGCTTCACTGGAACGGGGCGGAAAAAATAACTCGCTTGCGTACACAGCCATTTAGGCCCAGTCATGATTCCTTCAGAGCCTGTGCCAATGGATTGTAGTCATTCTCTGGCAAAGGTCCCTCTTTTAACTACAAACACTGAATAGTTAGTGGGTGAGTCACCACTTGGAGTAATCTAATTCCTTGACCAGTACATGCTTGCTTCCTGCACTGCACAGTGTCTTTCTTTGCTGGGATATTTCACCGTCTGCCTTTCCTGATGCAGGGTTTTTCTTTCCTCTGGTGTCCAGCATTGCAGGGCTGGGAGTGCAGTGGAGGCCAGAAGAGTCCAGAGTGCAGATCCCAGGGCAATTCCTGCTGCAGATTGCTGACTGCCTCAGGGCTGGGAAAGGCGCCGTAGCCTGCTGGCTCCTCTCGCTTCAAATCCAGCTTGTGTGGTCCTTGGGAAGAGTGGCAAGCTCAGGGTTAGAAGGTAATTTTTCAGACAGCGAGCCTTTTCTCAGCAAGTCTGGTCATATCTGGAGGCAGAATGTGGCTTTCCAGCCTTACCAGCAAATTCTAAAACAGCCAAACATGCAACATTTACCTTGTACCAGTCTCCTGGTCATGCCTTTGGACAAGAGCAGCCAGTGCCTGAAGGCTGCTCTGACTGACTAGTATGAAAACACTAATAGCAACCACAAACAACATGGGATGGTGTTGGTGCAAACACAGGGGGTAGTGTTAGTGCAAAAAAAGCCTTTGTAAGGGGTGTGGACTGTTTTCCTTTTCTCATGTGCTAGCATTATAAGAAAAGGTACTACTAAAAAATCAGAGAGTTTAGGAACACTAGAGAAGAAAGGTCTTTTTTTTTTCCTCTTTAGAAGATGTAATGTTTCAGGAGCACTCAAGGATTAAATTGTGGTGAGTGTTGACACCTTTGAAGAATGTTATTAAAATCTTTCCTAGTCCCTTCTTTCATGATTGCAACTTTATTTCCTATTTATGGGGGACCATGCTTTCCTCAGGGCATCTTGTGGCCACTGGCTAATACCCTTCTCTTCAGGGGAGGAACAGAGAAGATAGGTGGTGAAAGGGGAAGATTGAATTATACTCTCATCTTTTCAAGACAAGAAAAGCAAGCTATAATAAAAGTATTCTAATATATTATCCTGGTAGAAAAATGTCTCAGAGTAAGGTGTCTTTGTGCATTTATGCATATATAAGTACCACTGACAAACAGAGTAGATTCAACTGTGGCTATTTCTGAAAGCCCATACATCTGCTGGCACCATTAGGTCCTCTCCTGACCTACTCTATATGCAAACCTGCACTCAAAACACACAAACACCCTCCTTGAACAGGGGAAGAAAAAATGTCTTGCATGAATTATCCAAGACATGATCAAGCTGATGACTAAGAAAAAAAATTGGTATTTTTAACACCTGTCTTAATGTTTTAAAAATAATTATACCATATTGTTTGTATGCATTAATCTGTGCTTTTAGTATTTATATTTTCTTTTTTAAAACTTAATAATCTGGCCATCTCAGACCTAGAGAATGCTGTCTGTAAAAATATACATCATTTCTATAATAAACTGCTTATCAGTTATTTTAATTCAGAAAGGCTGCTTTTTCATTGCATATGGATTCCAAAAGCCATTGAAACACAGAAATAATGGAAGAAAGCAGATATGTTCAGAGACAAAGCCAAAGAACCAGTGAGCTGAGCCAGCACTGTCCCCAGCACACGAGTCAATGGAGACTGGGACAAATCTTATTTGGTACTGCTTCCAAGAGCATTGGGCTAAACATTTCCATATTTGATATGACACCAACATAATGTGTTGTTGCCTCTGTTCTCATCACCCTTCTGTCAGCTGATGTTTTTCTGTCATTACTGCAGAAGCATGCCAAGTCAGGCTGGAAAGGACAGGGTGAATCACCTACTCCAGTTGTTCTCAATCTTCTTTGAAACTGTGGGCCTTGAAAATCTGCCCTGTAATGTCAGGGTCTTCTTCTGAGGTTAGTAGGTGAGCTCAGGTGGTTTTTGAGCATAACCTGCCATCACACTGTAAAGCAAACTGTCTCCAAAATGAGTGGTCCTCCACCTCCTCATCATCCCCATGAGTTACTTGTGTCCTCTTTTCTCTAAGGTGCTGGTGTCCATATGAGGCTAAAACCCTCCAGTATAGGAGCTGAATCAGCAGACAAGCAACTCACCTTGTCTTCTGGGATTAGTTTCCTGCTTTCTTTCTGCCTCAGCCAGCTCACTGTAGGTCCAGGTCAGCAAACCACACTTGGTAGAGGTGCAGGGAGCTGTGGGACCACAAAGGGTCAGAGGCAGCAGGGAATTTTCAAGGTATTGGCTGCATGAGATTAGTTTTACCATAAAAATGAGTCTTGGCTTGCTTGCATGGATGGCCCTCAGGCCAGCCTGTCAAAACCACAGTGTTCTCTGGGCTGAATCAGGCAGGTCCTTGCTTTACAGATGGTTGTCAAGGTGTTTGTTGTTGGCTTTTTGTTTGGTTGGTTGGTTTTGCTTTTGTTTGTTTTGGGTTTGGTTTTTTTTATGTTTGTTTGTTTTTTTCCCACCCAGGAAGTTTATCATTGCTTAGAAGTTGTCTTGGTTTTGCTCCTTAATACTCTTTATAGTAAGAAGAATTTTGTGCTGTAAATAAACCTTCTGTAGTTTAAATAATATGAGCAAGATAAGAGCTAAAAACTTAATTTAAGCCTTGAGACTTTCAGCCACAAGCCAGTCTTAGGTGTGGAAACCATCCTCCTTCCCTATGACACAAATGGTTGCATGAATGTAGACTTTCTGACAGGGGTGGGATAAAGACACATCATTCAGAAAGGCAACTGATCACATCCTAGATATGTGAAACAGTGTCAAGCACACCAGCACAGTGCTAAGATATTTCAGTATTCACTGCTAGGAAACTGGTTTTATTTCAAGGTTGAATTTGCTTAACTTCAGCTGAGAGATATTGGATCTTGCTATGTTTTTCTATATGACATTAAAACATTGCCCTGGATCTCATCTCTCTGTGTAAATATTACAAACACAGATCAAGTAATCTCTCAGTCTGCATAAGCTTATCTTTGGGGCTTGCTTTCCAGCCCTTGGGTCATTTTTGTAGCTGTCCTTTGAATTCTCTGCAGTATATCACATCTTTCTTGAAGCATGAAAATGAGAAGTGGCCGAAGTATCATAATAGCAGTCATTAATTCAAAATCACTTTCCTTCTTTTACTTCATATTCCTTTATTATACATCTATGGGTTGCATTGGCCAATTTTTTCCATTTTTTGGTATTGCATTAAGTGCTTGTGGTTGGGTAATTACTTGCAATGACCCCTGTGTCCTTATGTTCAGCACCACTTTCCAAGAAAGTGCTCCTCATTCTGTGCAAGCTTTTCCATCAGAAGATAAGGTGGAATTAAGTCAAATGTTTTTCAGAAGTATGTGTATATATTGCTGCAGATCTGCAGGCCAGTAATCCTCTCAAAAAAAGGGCAACAGGTTTGTGTGATGAGACATACCACCCCTGAAACCATCCTGAATGACACTGGCCATAATTTTACATGTTACCATAGGTTAGTTTATTATTTATAGAGTCCTGAATGCACTGTCCTATTAGTATGACCAAGAGTCTTATACTTCCCTGAATCACACTACTCACTCTTTGACTAAGTATTTTAGTTTTTCCAAGGTCTGAGCACCCTGACTCACTCCTTTCAGCCTCTTGGCTGCACATAATCTGAACAGGCTGATTTGAAAATTTTGATCTCTAGCAAATGCTACTTAATGCACTTTTTTTCTGCACGTGAGAGCTTTCCACTTCTGACTCTATCTTCATCTGAGCTGGGCATATCCTCCTTCTCCAGCTCACCTACAGAAAAAAATCTCCTTTTAAATGTCTACCTTCTAGAGATTCGATTTAAACATCCACCATTTGCAATCAGCACTGGACCTACAGACAAAAATACCTTCTTATTGCCTTTAGCCATTTAATCCCAAGACATGTGTGTGATTCCTTTAGCTCTCCACATCACTGTGTTTTATTTACAGTTGGTAGCTTCACTTTCTGTCCATCCTTTCAGCCTGGAAATCTTTCCAGCAGCATGACTCCCCTGTGTGGCTACAGAAGCACGTTTGAGGGACACTGGTTAGCATGAGGCAACTCTCAGTTTGAGGTAATGCTTCTCACAGTACAAATCACTTATGTCAGCAAAAGGTTTGAGTTTTTGGAAAACTCTCCTTCGTGAAGTTCCAAATACACGTGATAGATGTTGGTACTTTTTACAAGGTCAGTGAAACCAGGCTGCTTCCACTGGTGCTGGGGCAGCTGCCAATTTTTAGGTCAGTGATGATCTCATCTTCTTCAAGCAGAATGAGAACCTGTATGAGGAGATGTCATACGTTCTGCTGATACCCACGCAGCTCCTGCAGCACTGAGGTCAATGCTAATTTAATCTGCTTTTGTGACTGCAGTGAAGCCAGGGCACTTCTGCATTAAGAAATCATTTGTCATTGCTGGAAACTCAGGAAATGCTGCTGCTGGCCAGAGGAGTCTAGTTGGTGCAGCCCGAGAGAAAGGAGCACATGACCACTGCAGTTTTAACTGCACAGCATAGAAAATGAGCATTGTAAGAACAGATGCACTTTAACAAATGCTCACCCACCAACATCTTTCATTCACCTCTTGAAGGTGTGGCCTATCAACTTGCAGAGCCCCTTGTTATGATCTGCAGTGGTCTAAAGAGTAGCAGTATCCTTAATGGACAGTGCATTAGGTGAAACTAATGTCATCAGTCTCCATCCCTATCGAATACACCAGTCTGGGATGCCTCACATGAGAGCCCCTTATTATTGTGATGATGGCCTTCACTTCTGCAAAGCAGAGAACTACTGTGGGATCCACCTCTGCCTCCAAGAGTTATATGCACTGCCAGCCCCTCTGGGCTGGAACTGCAGACACAACTATCTGCATTGTCTGTCCTGTCTGGGACCATCTAGGAGGACCTTAGGGGCTTTTCTGAGGTTTTCCTGGCTAGAGACAAGCAGCATTTCTCAGTTTCCTACTCCACCACCTGCATGTCTTCTCTTCCAGTTGGTTCTTGCAGATTCTTTATTCAGATGACTGATTCAGCACCTGGTGGTGATTTGATACCTCCAGATGTGATGATAACATTCCAGTTCTTCTGCTTCTGGTCATGACAAATTGCCAGCCTCTTTCTTTGTTTCTCATGTTCCCTGGGCAACTTAACTACACTGACAGAGTTTGAAAGATTTACCACATTAGTGGCCAGATTAAGGAAACTTTTCAGAAAAGCTTTCTTATTTCTGTCCTTTTGGAAGATGAGCAGCTTTTCCTTGGGACCTTTAACCTCCCCTCTGTAGAAGGTCTCATAGCTCCCACTTCAAGGAGACCATAGGTAAGAAGCAAACATTAGGTAGAGGTCAAAAGAACTGGTAATGTTCTTTCTATTCTGATCACTGCATTTGTAGAAGAAAGCTCTCAAAGTTGCAAAGAAAAACCCCCTATATGAGATGTCTGTGTTTAAACTTTATCCTTTTTCAAGAGTTATTGGTTCAAATAAATACTTGTACTTTTCTAGCAGAAGTGCTTTAGAAGATATACAAAAAGCCCTAGCAGTGTTTGATGATTATACAGAGAAAATTATACTATTAAGGTCCCATTCAAAAATAAAGTTTTAAAAAGGATTAAAAGATAATGATAATATGGATTAAGAAAAACAAATAGTAGTTTTTGTTGTTGTTAATTCAATGCTTAATTCTCAAAATTACAAAAAAAAATATATATTTATACTCCATACAAGCTTAGCTATGAAAAATATGACTATTTTTATGGTGTTTCAGCTTTTGTTCTGCAGCTTTCAGTTTACTTTTTTTTAACTACGAAGACAAGCTTTCTATTGTTCAGTTCATCATGCATGAATACTAGAACTTTATGTTGTTATGATCCACAAACCAAACAACTGACAAAGTTGGGTCTTGGACTAGGAAAACATTATGAGCCTTGTTCTGCTCTTACAGTTTCATCAGGGCAGTAATAGGACCCAGTTCTGATCCCATTCAAGTCAACAGGATTTTCATTATTCCCTTTTATGAGAGTAGGGTCAGAATAAATATTGCATGGAATTAAATACCTGACAAGGTTGTGGTATTGTTTGTTGGGGTAATTTTTTCTTGAAGGGCTAATTCTTTACACTGAATTGCTGGGAAGTGGAATGGAAATGGAGACTGAGCTGCTTCACGTGCCACGAGCAGGCTGTGCCATGTATTTGATCTGTTTTACAGAGGATCACTGAACATGAACAAACCTGGGTGGCTTTGAAAAGCAGCCCCAGAGTGGCTGTGAGCATATTTTGCCCCACATGCCACCCACTCTCAGTCCATACAGCTGCCTCGTAAATAGCTTGCCCTTGGCCTGTTTGATGCACCTGGGAGCATCCTAGCCCATGAGCAAGCTCAGGCAAGTGTGGTCCCTGCAGCTGCTGCAGACAGCACACCTTGAACCCAGGCAGGGGCTGCACTTACACCCTTGCAATATGGAAACCAGTCAAGTCTGCTCTTGAGGGTGGTGTTGGCATAGTCAATATTCTCTCTAGAGATTTCTGGGGATCTCTGCCTGCTTTCCATGACCCAGTTCAGTCTCTGTTGCACCACTGTTTGCCCCTAGCATTACCCTGGTGTGGGTGGAAAGAAAAACATGTTGTCTGCCAGGTATGGCTATGGGAAAGGGCTAGGTCCTCCCAGCTCCAAGAGGAGCATGCCCTCATACTCATAGAATAAGCTGTAAGGAGAAGAGCAGATCTGGGTTGTGCATAAATTAAGGGCTAAATCTGCAGCTAGCACAGCTCAGCCATGCTCTAGGGATGTTAGTGATGCTAGCCTCACTTGTGAGCTGAGGATCTGCTTTCTAGCATCCTCCTTGACCATCAGAAAGCCACAAAATGAGATGTAGCCATGAGCAAAAGGATAACAAAGCATGGTTTTAGCAGCAAGGGTTAGAGAAATGTATCTGTTTCTTCAGTCACTGCAGAGTCCCTGCTGCTGGCCTCATCACCTGCCTGCTTCAAGCAGTCTCTTCTCTAGGCTGCTTCAGCCATCTGGGAAGATTACAAACAGAACAAAGCAGCAGCAAAGGAGAAGAATTAGTTGGGGCAAGAGGAGCTTTTTCATCCTGCCTCCCCCCACACCTCCTTTTCATCAGCTGAATGTGTAAATCCTGGCTGTGGTCTGGCTCCTAACAAACTGTGTGTGCAGAGGTAGCCAAGGCCATTTGATTCAGCTCTATTGGAAATCTGATTTCTCATTGGTCTTGCACAAAGGTCTATTAATTAGGGCTGATAGAGCTCAGTAAAAAATCTGCTTGGCTAGCAAGGGCACTCTCTCACTAGCTCACACTTTTCTTAGATCTTGCCAAGATCTCAAAAATAGAGGGAGCTTAATTACAGTCAGTGGATTAATCTCCAAGGGAAAAAAATTGTAATTAGCTCTTTGAAATGTGCCACTTTTTCTTCTGGGCTTTCAGAGTTTGTCAGCATGTTTGTCTGTCCTTCTCTAGGACTAGAAAAAAAAAAGTTATTCTGCACAGCATTTTGTTCATTTTTCATCACACCCCAGAGGTGCAGATGGCAGCCTGGCTTCATAAACATTTCCAGATGATCCTGAAGAGACTGTTGTTTCCCCAGTTTCTCTCTTAAATCCTGCTTGCTGCTTCCTACAGGGCTATTCTCTTTAGCTGTGGTCCTAGTGGTCCTGCAGCCAAGACTGTGAAGGCCTTCAGGTGTCCTTTTGAACTCATTCTCCATGATCATAGGAAGGAAAACCTGTGTTCTGACTGTGCCATTTCAAGCTGTTCCTGGGATGGTGTGAGTTGTAACAGCCCATCAGTGATCAATGGGAAGGCAATAAAACCAGTGCCTAGTAGTCAATCATTTATGTTCATGTTCAAGTAAGTTTGAAGGTGAACAGGAGTGTTGGGGAGAAAATATAAAGTCGGGACAAGGCATTGCAAGAGATTTCAGTGAAATCTCATTTTTCACACTTGGGAATTAGGCAAAGGTTTAAAAATCACCTTGATAAATGACAGTGTGTCCAGCAAAGACACACGAAGCACTCTGATTTATAACAGTCATTGAATGCAGTCATGTCCCTGATACACAGCACCTTTGCTGTTGAGTTTGCACATATGCAAGCTAATTTTCTAGAGATGTAAATTGGAGTACATCACACACTGGCAGGCAAGATCAAGCCCTTTATGTGTACACATTGGCAGTGTATCAAGGAGAAGAATAAAAAGAGGAAATGAAATATTCTGGGGGGGAGCAGACATGGAGGGAGCTTTCAAGACATATATTCCTTAATCCTTCTGCCTAGTATATCATCATTCCTCAACAGTGCAGTAAAGCTATCCCTTCATTAAGACTCTCAGTCCTAGGGAAGGTGACCCAAACTCCCCTTCCATCCATTTGAATCTTGCTCTGACAGCCAGTGACTTGTTAATTATTAATATGAAATATTTGATGGTACATAGAGCAGCTGAACCCAGTTTAATGTATGCTCAGGGCAACTCTCTGAAGCTGAAATCAGCCATTCTGATGCTTTGGATTTTTCTACTGAAGTTTTGCCTTTTGCTTCCTCTTTTACTTCCCTGTCTTCCTTTCTTGTGCCTTTGTGCCTTCATGCTGAGTGTCTCCTTTCATCTCAGCAATGAAATACAGGTCTGCATTTCAATTCTATTCCTTTACTTGCTGATCAGACTTAATGGAAAAATAAGAAACAGGATACAAGTCCTGGCTTCATCCAATTCCCTCTTTCTTTCTTCCACCTCAAATGGTTGGTCTGTCCAGTGGCACACACTTTGAAACACAGCTCACCTCTGCACACTCCTGGAGGCTGAGCCGTGGTATTAGCTTCAACTGTAAGTGAAATCACATCACCCAGAGTTAAACATGTGCTCCATGTGGTAAATATGGGCTTTGGAAGACTTATCTTCTGGCTTAGGGCACACTATTAGGATGCAAATCTCCTCTTTAGAATTATTTGCTTGCTATGAGATTATGATTTGCTACCTGCACGTTTTATTGACACAAACATACAATGAGGAGGTCATGACCACCCTCCCAGCCTGGGTGCAGCCACAGTTTCTTATAGAATCTGTCACTTTATCACTCAGTATAATGGGATATCACCTGTTTGACTCCAATGCAAGTTCTTTAGCACAGATTTTTCAAAAGCATTTTCCTGTCTTGGGTCAGGTCATTTGGTTACACCTCCTTCATCCTGTTGTTTGCACAGCATGTCCCACACTGACCAAGGGAATCCACTTTAGTCAATGCCTTCTCCTTGCCTCCATTTGCAGCTTCCTATTTGTGTTCATCTTCTTGCATTTTGCCCTTTTGAGGGCCATGAGCTGTGATAATACACAAAGACTGTGCCAACATGGTCCAGAATCCAAGATAAGCACTGGAGAAAATCCTCCTCCTGCCTGTCAGCCCTGATCCCTGGAGCACCCCTGTTGTTATTTCCCACTGACCACGAGAGTCAGCTCAGTCAAAGCCTCTTTAGAAACATGACCAGCAGGCCATTCAGCAAAACATAAACCTGCAAAGCTATTTCCAAATAATGCTAATATAAATTATGGATGAGACACTGGGATTTGGAAAAGCCTCACTGTCTTCTCTTTTTTGCTTACTGCACCACCTGTACTCATTTGATGAGTAACAGAATATACACAGTACTTATATGCTTATTATATATGTCCATCCCTCTCTAGGGAAAATAGAAGCATCTATTTAACCAGTATTCCATTCTATGCTGTAATTCCAACTCATTCTAGGGACTTAGCAAGCAATACAGAGCAGAAACAACAATCTCCATCCTTTGTTCCTCCTCCACTCATCCACTAGTCACACTAAATTAGGAAAGTTGTTTTTCCTGAGGAATCTCTTTAAGCAGCCCCATAAACCAGCAGCATTTGTGTCGTAGGGGTAGCCTTTGTTCTACTTAGCACAGAGTAATACTCAGCATCTGTGTGCAAATACAGATGGGGAGGTGATTTGGAAAGTATGTGGAAGAGTTTAGAGAGCAGGATTGAGATTTTATTATTATTATTGGAAATCTGAACATTTTCTATCACATTAACTGACTTTACAGCAATTTATTTTGCTGCTATCATAAAGACAGGTAATGAACCGTGAAGTTTCTTCAGGAAATTGTCAGCATCTGCCTGCAAATACTTTTCAAACACATGTGAGCCATGAAGAGCACAGTGATTCAAAGAAAACTGCTGGTCATCCTAAAGGAAAACCAGTCAATGTCATTGGTGTTTGACACATTCAGGAGAAGGGACTGGTTTAAAGACGTGTCATTGGGATGGAAAATTTAGATACATGTTAGTCATCTCACAGATAAGATTATCATCTCCTTTGAAAGTGTGTTTCCACAGATGGATGATCAGAGTGGAAGGATAATCAATAAAATGAGAAGAAATTCAGCAACCTGCTTGTTATTCTCTTAGGGATCTCACTTTTTAAAACAATTATCTCTCTGTTATCTGTGACACCCCCTTTGTTCCTCACAGCAGGTGCCTAACACTAAATCAAAACTGAAACCCATATCTAATCAAAAATAATAGGAAATTTAAAAGATTTCCTTATCAGTTCCAAACACATAGAGCATCATGTAGCAGTTATCTAGGATTAGGAAGCTTTCTGGGTGTGATTCACTGATAGCATTTACATCACAACTTTGTAGCTTTGGTGGCAAAAATGGTACTGAAGAATAAAGAAACATCCTCAGGTTGTGATATGCTGGAAATCTATGGGAAATAGATTCTCCATGTCTAGAGCCTTGTGTAGACATTTATACAAGTGGAAGGGGAATATAAAATGTAACCAGCTATAGGTGAAGCATTTTAGTCTCACTATTAGTGGATGTAATTGACTGTGCAAGGTACCTGGCAGTGAAAAGTCAAGCTTGTGTATGTTTTAGTTTCCCAGAGATAGAGGAGTTGTAAATTTCCTCTATTCAAGCTTTCATTTTATGCAGTTAGGACATCTATCATTCCCTCTCTTGGGTCTTTTCCTCCTTGATGTAATAAGAAAAAAAGGGAGTTTCATCTTTTTTCTTTTTTTTTTTTTTTTTTCTTTACTGACATATTATCATTGAAAATATCTCAAGCCTTGTTATGACTTCACACAAAGCATCAGTCATTGATGTTTCTCTGACTAGGAGGAAGCCAGTGCTTGTCTTCATACCGGGTTCACTGGCCAGAGAAATGACTCGCTGAACTCATCAGAAGCAGAGTTAGAATTCATTGATTTACTTATTTTCCCCTGTGCTCATCACTTTAACAGCTGAGCATTTCATAACTTTTGAATAGATTTATCTCTGAAGTAGATCAGTGAGGTAAAGAAATTTTATTTACTTCCATTTTACTGGCAAAGAACTGAGGCAATGAGAGATGGAGTGACTTGTCACAGGTGGCAAAGGAATCCAATAATGAACCCAGGAACAAAGACCAGACCTCTTTAGAATCAGTCCAGTGCCTTAGTCACAAGAACATCTTTCTTCTCCTTCTCCCTTAATAACTTTTAGCACATTTCTTCCATGGATTCTGTACCTTGCAGCAGTCTGTGTCTCTGTTCACAGCTTGCTTGCTTTTACCCTAATCCCATCAAACTCTCAATCCTTATTGTGCTTTTAAAAACGTTTTCTATTTATTTCCAGTACCTATACAAACAAATGATTACAGTGTTCTCCAAGTAGCATTATAGCAAACCCAGCCAGAAACAGATGGAAGAAATAAAAGGAGGTGATGATATGCCACTCTAACAATAGTGAGAAGACAATATATTGCTAACAACATTCCCAGTCTGCTGCTTATCCACTGTGTGAAAAAGACCCAAAACAAAACAAAAAGCTTTGTTAATAGAAACCATACATAGTTATTTACCAGTATTATGGTTCAGATCTGCTTTTAGTTGGTTTTCAGCTGGGAGAAGGACATGTAGCAATTATTCCCAAGGTATATTCCCAGAGGCTGCTGGAAGGGGAGAAGATGCTGCACCATGTATGAAGATGAAGGCTGTTCTCCTCACCATCATTAGTGAACAGGCTCAGAAATGCATCTGAGTATCCTTTTGCTTCAGTCAGTTTTCATTTCACTATGACTTTTAGGGTGAACACCACAGTTCTTCAGTAAATTTGTCCTCAACAGTAGCATTCAAACCTCTCTTGATGTAACATTTAGACTCAGTGGGTATATTTAGGATTAAATACTTCCCACTTCACTTTGTTTACCACACATTCAAAGTTTCACTAAGTTTCAAAACAACTTAGAGTAACTTTTTCCTGTTTATGTTCTAGCACACACCTGTAACTTGTGCCTTAGTGGAAAACACTTCAGTGCTTTCCACCCCCAAAAGTACTGAAGGCATTTTCACTCATCTCTCTCAGCCCTACTCATGTACTTCCAGAGGAGCAAGGAGTCAGTTAAGAGATTCTCCAGGACTAAGAGAATCAATGGACAGGACAACTCCATCAACCACTCCAATCCAGACCTGGCACCCCACAGGAATCAGCTCAGAGAATGGGACAGAAAGACAAACTGCTGGAAACAGGGAAACTTCTTTTTGGGTTTTTTTTTTTTCAGCTGCCAGGAGGATTCCTGGAGCCTGGCACATGCTAGAGACAACACTTTTTCTCCACCTTTTTTTAAGGTCTGGCTTGGCAGAAAACCAGTCCAGAATCAGCAGTGGCAGCCCCAGTGTGAGTGAGCACCCACACAGCTCTTCAGCCACAACCCCATCCCATGGCAGGGGACAGAGCTTTCAGTGGTGCTAGGGAAGGAACAGCCATTGGGCCACCACCCATGGACACTCAAAATCCATCAGAGAACACCTTGGCTCTTTACTCCAAAAAACACATTTCTGGAGAATATGAATATTCCCATTTGTTAATCAGTCAGGAAAGATGGGCATCTTACCCAACTACTCTGGCAACAGTCTGTTTTCAGGAAGTGCCAGGGATTTGGAGCAGAAAAGTCTAGAAACTATAACAAAAATAATTCCCAGATAATTAGAAACAGTAGTATGGGGAGTAATGGCTTTCTCTCATTGTACTATAAAACAGAGAAACTTGCCTTTACATGAATTTCCAGTAACCTCTGTTTTTCTTACTCCTTTATACATGCTGTCTTCATAATATTTTTATAGGATGTGACAAAGAAACTATTTCAATAAAGCTTTTCTTTCTTCATGTACTGAGGAACTATAACTTTTCATTTAGCCTTTTAAGATATGACACATCTTTTGACACTTTCTGACTCCTTGTACAAGGCAAAGGCAACTTCTGAGCTTGTGTTTTGGTTTTCCTTCTCTTTTTGATCTGTATAGCTAAGCCCTTGTCAGCTGAGAAAGATTTTTCACTCATAAATTTTTGGATGCTGAAAAAAAAATCTTCTCAGTAACAGCAGGAGTGCTGAAGTTAAAAGCTACACTCTTTTTCACCACATAGGACTGGACTCAACATTTAGTCCTTCCTCTGTTTGTCTGTAATGCTCCATTTATCAAAACTTTCCTATGATAAGCTCCCTTGGATACCTTTCTTATTTATTACTCTTTATAACCACTATTTGCCTTGATCAATAACATAATCCTATGTGCCCTAAAGATATATGTAACTCCTTAGAGAAAGAGAAAATTACTGGTCTTTCTGTTCCTTGGCCCTTACTGACTTTTTCACCTACTTAAGAGCAAAACCCACAAATATTCACATTATTTATTCATTTAATTATTTAATTATCTTTTCTCTGCTAACATCTACATTGGATAACTTGGATTTTTATGACTGAAATAAAATAGCAATATTTTTTCACATTAACATACTTAGGCTAGTAAGGAATCAGCTCATTTGCATACTCAGCTAAGAAAACAGCAACAACAAATCAAATAGCCTTGTACTGATGTGCAGTACCACACATAACAACTTTTGCAGCTGAATCTGGATTTGATGGGTTCATTTTTCCTTCACGTTATCACACCAATATTTTGCCTAGTCACACCATATTAACCTACAGAATTTAGATGTAAGTGAATTCAGATATAAGAATACTTATTATTTCCAACTCCTCTTTTAAGCACTACAGGCATAGTTTGCTTTGAAATGATCTGGCCATTTTTTTTTCTGATGAAGTATAAAAAATAATCCACTACTTAACAGCACTCACTTCCCAACTTTACACAGCACATGTGCTTCTCATGCAAGAGAAGATATTATTATTCTTTCATTTTTTAATTAATCTGACAACCTTAAGTTACAGTTTTTCTCCTGTCTAATACAGTTGTTAATGATAATAATATTTTAAAAATCAGATGCTTCTCTGAACTATCACATCATACTGCATTATCACACTGAACCTTTAGATGAAATTCCAGAGCCTTAAAAGTTCTTTCAAAGCAGGAATTGCTGTAGTGGAAGAAGAATGGGTGCTGTGAACTTCAGAGATGATGCCTCCAGGACAACACTAGGGGAGCTTTCACACAGACATGTTAGAAATTCTGCCCAAACCAGCTCAGCACAAGTCACAAGTAAACTGTAAATAGATAGTAATTCAGAGGGAGGAGAGGGAGCAAACAGCCAAAGATATAAAGATAAACAATACATAATTATTCAAATTGACTAAACATAAATAAAGCTGCATGCGTGTCTCTGTAGGCCCTCTGGGTCATTAAGGAATTAAGGACATAATTAAGAAGCATTAAGACATTTTCAAGAAGCTGAATTTATGATTTACATTCGTCTTCACTGTAGTGGGGGATTTGGAAAGTTATGGAAATGATGAGTGTGATATTATAAAGATAAACATTTCTGAGGGAGAGATACTGGAGCAAGTTGAGAAAACCTGAGCTGATGAAGTTAAAAGAACCCAGGAGAGTTCAGAAGCTAACCTTCAGAGCAGAGCAGCTGGAAAGAGCCTATAATGCAAGTTTGAAACACAAGGGTGTTTCCCCAGACTAAAGAGCTTCCCTGTTCCAGCAATATAAGTCAGAAAGGAAGGCAGGTAATGCTGAGCCCAGGGCTGAGGATGCCCACTGTGGATGAGGTTAACTTGAGTGTGCAGGATCAGGCCAGCTGGGATGCAGATCTCTCCCCTCAAGCCTGCAAAACCATCCCACCAAAATTAAGGGAGTGGGAAGTGTCAGTGGGTTTGTAAAATGCTTTTGACAAAGCTCCTCATAGCAGACCAATGGGACAAATGCTAAATTATGGGTTAGCACACTGCATTTTGAATTGATTAAGCAATAGGAAACAAATAATGTTGGTACAGTCCTGTGTGAGAATGGTAATTGCTAAACCCCATGTCACCTAAAGGTTACCCCTCACATCTTCCTGTTTCCATTACATCTATTTGCTCATCATGAGTCTTTGTGAGGCTGCCTGAAGAAAAGAGGGAACATTTGCCTTCAGGTAAGCTGGCTTCTCCTTGTCTGGATGACACTGCTTGGCTGAACATCCATGCCAAGGTTCGTACTAATACATTATCCATTCTAATTTCTTACCATTGGGGATGTTATTTCACACCTTGCTGGCTGTGATTTTTCTTCTGCTGTGTCATCCTGCCACCTCAGAGCCTGGTCTGAAAAGTGGAGCAGGTGAAAGGCAGAATGCCCTGGATCTTGTGCTGTTCTTCAGATGATTTTTCACAATGATTTAGAGAGGAGTGACAACGTGTTGCTGAAGTTTATACACACTGCTAAGACTGAAAGGCAGCATAAATTATGGAAGATGGAGAGCTATTTCAGCAGATCCCATGTATCCACCCCAGGCATGTAAAATGTATTCTGAAGAATACAACATAACACGCACATAGGTAAAATAACAGTTTCTTGACATGAAATGACATTCTCTTCACTTGGTGGTTTCAGGAAAATTCACTATAGCCCATCTAGTACAGTATCCAGCTCACCTCTCCAAGGACACAGTAATGACACTTAAGCAAATTAAATAGCATGAGCCCTGCTAGATAAACAGAACTCCATACCACAGGCAGTTTCAAACGTCTGTTATTTGGCAGGATATATCTCCCATGTGGAGATCACTGCTAAACAAGGACTCTGATTTGGGTTTTATTCTGTTTCTTGTTAGCTGGAGTGACAGTGGTCCTGGAAAAGCTGATGGAAACAGAGGCATGGCTGACTTTAGGTATGGTGAAATCCCAAATGAAAATGAGTTTTATCCAGTAAAGCACACATATGCCCACTCTCCCTGCTCATACAGGCTGCTTGCTCCCAGCCCGTTCACTCCCAACTCTCCCAGTGCTCCTGCCTCACACAATAGGGTCTCACTGGCTCAAGAGCTTCCCAGCTCTCAGCCTGCAAGGACTCAGCACGTTTTCTTTGCAGTCTGAGCCCACTGCCTGACCCCCTTGTCTCCCCACTGCTCCCTTCCCCTCTGCACTGACCTGCCACTCTGCTCTGTTCTGACAGCACTGCCCCTCGCTAAAAATGCAGAGGTGCTGCCAGCTCTGATGCTGGTGACCATCCATGCTGGGAAGCATCAAGCAGGCAGACCAACTTCTTCTGGAGTGCCAGGCTAGGGTGAAGGTGAAATTGCCAGATTACTGAGGCTGTGGATCCACTCAAGTCTGGGGTGCTCTGCTTTGTCCACAACGTCCCATTCCCACTCATCCCTTTGCGCCAGTCCTGGTCTTGCCTGATCTCCTGGTCAGCTGGTTCAGGAAACTAAGCTGGCAGAAAACTAATCCTGCAAAGAAATGTGCAGCCACTCTAGCTCCTGAAACAGCTTACTGCAAGGTCAAACACCAGTGCCTGCCCGAGGAGCAAGCAGCAGGGAAGAGATGGGAAAACACAGCCGGAGGTAAGGATGGGCTAGCAGCAGCATCCAGGAGGGCTATTTGGAGCTGTCTCAGAAGCACATTCATAGGCACCAGTCTGTCACCATCAAAACTGAGGCTTTGTCTGCACCTGTGCAGTAATGACAGCCTCACAATGACAGCCTCAGGTTGCAAAGGTGAAGTTTTGAGATGAAAAACTACAGAGGCTGGGCACCTTTTTCTTTAGGAGGCACCTCTCTTTTTAGGAGCTCAGGGTCACACCTTTAGGCTTAAGCACTTAGGTCCCATGGGGAGTAGTAAAGCCTTTTTTGCATCTCCTTCACCCTCTGGTATTGCTGTTAAAGTCCATGTGCTGGATTTAAATAACCATTCTGTGATGTACACAGAAGAAACCCACACTCAATGAGGAGAGTGCAGAGAGGATTATTGCTCTGCTCTAATGGAGTCAGGATCACTCTGCAATGATGCTCAAGGTCATTTGCGGTCATCAAAGGATAATTTGAAAACATAGCTTGCATTCTGGCCTGGGAGAGCAGAAAATCTGGAGTAAACTGGAAAGGAGAGGGAGTCTCACAGGCATTGCATGTTTTCACAGAGTAGCCCAAGCAGAGCTCCTGCTACTTCTGCCTGTCACTGCCCTGACCTTTACAGCAGTGGTAGGCAGCTCGGCCAAGCAACATCCTTTGCTGCAGGTAGACCTCTCTCATACTGAGGTGAGACACACAGAGGAACCCACCCAAAACCTCCTAGAAGGACAGAAAGTGGGAGCCACTGCCCTGTGCCAGTGAAATAAATCTACCCAAAGCAATAGTTTTGCAAGTGGGAAAAAAATTAACTGCTTCAGTTAGGGAGGACTCAAGGGAAAGGGAGTGGTAGTTTGGATATTTTTCATCCAGACAATTACATCTAATCCTCGGGGCAGCGGGTGTTAGGCCAAGGCTGGAAAACTTTCCCTAAACTAGCAAAGCACAAAGCTTCCATACAGTGTGTGCTCAGCCCCAAGAACTTCCTGGTAACTCAGGTTATTGAGGCAGATTGTTGATTAGGATCCAAGAGAGGATTAGAAACTCTTTTAAGCACAAATAGTATTTGCAACTGTGTGAGTTAAGCAAACGGATACAAGGGAAATCAAACCTCATGCTTTAGGGCATAAACTGCTCTCTTGTGAGTCAGGATCAACCTTTTTATTTTTTTTTTTCTCTCTCTACGCCTTGCATCTCATAATTAGCTAGTTGCTTGCTGTGGTTTTGATTTGCTCTGCAGCATCAGTTACTGACTGCTGCCAGGGATGGGATGCTGCACTAGATAGACTCATGGTGTGTTTCTATAGGGCAATGCTTTTGTTCCCACATTGGCAAAGCTTTGTGGGAAAGCTTTGGTGATTCATGTCTTCAGCAGCTCCTGGTCTTACTGAACATTGGCCTCTCATTTCCATAAGCACTAAAGTCACTTTGAATTGCTATGGAAAGAAAAAGGCAAACTTGCATGGAGAGTTATTCATCTACATGGTGCAGACAGTATTTATTTACTAACTGCTAAGATGCTTTTAGGACCTGCATGGGTCATTTTGCTACCAGGAAATTAATTATTTTCTGTCTTTCATTTCAGATGCAAAGAAGTCACAGAACTGCCAGAAGGGTTTGTATTTTGAAAAAACTGTATCTTTCTGTGCACAAATACACATGTGTGTATGCATGTATATATATAAATATAAGTTGGGCCAATAAAAGGGTTTGAATTACTAGCATTTCCTTACAAATTAAAAGCAGGCAAGGACCAGTAATGCAGGTGACAGAGCATGCACTAACAAAGTCTGCCTCTCCACGCTGCCTCTTTGATGTACCTCATCTTTGCCCTGGAGGAATTTCATTATCCTATGGTGAGCCAGTAATGAAATCTGTACTCGGAATCAAGCCTTCATAGAAACCCATATCTCGACTCTTTGTTCTGTGCAGACTAGCTGTGTGTGGTAGGAATACGTTTCTATTTGTGTGTGATCTGAGTGTACTTTGAATACTGATCTCCAGATAAAAAGGATAGAGATCTAATTTGACAAAATATTAAATTCCTCTATCTTGCTTTATCTAACAAAATTCTGATGCTTATTATTGTGATGAGCATTCGGGGCGATGCTTGTAGTGTTCAGCATGTGTGAGAAAAACCTCTCAGTGGAGAATCGAATGGAGTGTCAAAGACCCTGATTTATAAAGAGTGCAGAGGGCTCTTAAGTACTATTTTTAGAACAATGCCGAAACAGATTTACACACAGAGAAAAAAACCCTCCTCTACAGTCACTTAGGAGCAAAGTAGCATTTCGCTGCATAATAATGAGAAATTAATTGCTCTTTGTCATCACTTTTTATGCAAATTGCCACAGAACATTTGCCCAATGTGCATTTTACCTTTTAACAAAGAAAGTAGTCATGACAAACTAGACCAAATTTCATAAGCTACAGACAAAAGTAGGATGTACCATACATTAATTCCAGCTAGCAAATCTATTCCTTTGAGGAACTCTAGCAACTTCCCATGAAAGTCCATTACAAAAAAAAAAATTAAGAAAAATTGAAAAGAAAATGTTTCTTGGCCTACACATCTAGCTAAATTACATTAAGTTAATTTATTAGATCACTGAAATTTCTTCTCATGGAATTTGCTTATGACTCTTTACAGCCTTTATGTTTATTTTTTTCTTTTCACTTGAGATAAACACTAAACATCACCAATTTTTTGTTTCCTTACCAACAGCTTTCAAGCTTTTACTCATATCATTATTGAATTTCAGACAATACAGGTTGCCAGTTGTTTAAAGTATTTTGTTAGACTTATATTTAAAAGTAAAAAAATATCATCAACCTTGTGTTTCACCTATATCTTAACAACATTTACTTTTAGACCAAACTGACAATTCTTCAGCAAAAATCAGAAGTGCAACAGCTACAGAACAGCATTTCCTTTCAGTGTAAGAAAAAAAAACCCACCATAATAAATCATCTTCTTTCTGCATGAAGCTTTAATTTTTCAGTCATTCTGCAACTGACACTGCAAATGTGAGGGGAAAAAAAAATGACCTAGATGGCAGATCAGGTCAGAATGTAGATATCCTAATGGATTGCATGGTATCAAAGCATCTTCCCCCAAAATATCTCAACATGTTTTCTTTTTCCTGAGAAACACAGGGTATTGCTGTTCAAGGAGGTTCTGTCTTGCATGTGCAAAGAATTCATTCTGTGAACTAGTGGATCTCTTCAGTCTCTAGTTTCTACCAACTTCAAACATAATAGCGAGTTCCAACAGAGTCCCTTTTCTATTCATATGCAATTCACAGCAGACCTTTGTAGTTCACAACTTCAAGTTAACGCAGCAAAGAGTAGTTTTGTATCACTCCAGTAATCAGGGGTCACAATTATTTGCCACAGATGAAAAAAAAAAAAAGATAAAAATCACACATGCTGCAAGCCAATGCAGTCTGATTTCACTTCCAAGACAGAAAAATAACAGAGACTTGACCTGTGTTTTAAGTGCTAACACTTCAGCAACACTATCTATTAATCAAAAAATATATGAATGCAGCTTATAAATCCCTCTCCATGGAAAGAGCCATCTTCACCCTTACAGAAATGTTTTTTCTGTCCCAGTCCTTAACTAAAGCACAAGAATATTCTGCTTCCTTTTTGAAAACAGCAAAAGCAATGGATGTGAGAAGTAAATGAATCAACAAGTTGTTAGTTACGTGAGTGGAAACCCACAGATTCATTTGGGTCCCAAGTGCTTTGGGAGCTACAAGAAAAATAAACTGTCCCTGCAAAAGCCAAAGCCTTCAGTACAGTTCTGAAGCACCAAAATATTCCAACATCTACCCCAAGGCCATCAGGGGCACTGGGGGAGACCAGTACAGCCAGTGTGTGCCTGCTGAGTGAGAGTACATCTGCATCCCTGTGTTCCCCACCTGCCCTCCCTTCCTTCTTTGGCTTCTGTTCAGCCAGAAGCCATCCTTGACCTCCACAAGCCTCTTATGCTCCAGTCAAGTTTCAGATACACAAAACACACATTAGTATTAAACTGCACAACAGTCAGACTTGCCTATTAAATGTGACATTCCCACACATTGCTGTGTGTCACTTCCCACCCCTCCCTCTGAAGGCATGCTGATGTGTACCTTGGCCATGCTCCATAATGCAGCAGCGTGAAACTGGTGGCTTTGCACTCTGCTTCTTCCTCCCCTCCATCTCCACTGCCCACCTCCAATCTCCCAGCATCCTCTCCCAGTCCCATTAGTATTGCATTGTCTTCATGGCTTCACATTTCCCACTGTCTGCTACAGCCTGTGCAACCCATCACCAGAAACACCTCCTCACCTGAAGCAGCAGTATGCTCAGCAAAGCACATCTCCTCCTGCAGAGGCAAAGGGAGCACAGAGTCACCCTGACAGCAGCCTGGCACTGAAGAACAACACAGAGGTCACAGGAGGCAGCTGGGCATCCCACCACCACTGCTAGTTCTGAAGAAACTCCTCACAACTTCATGTGACAACAAGAAGATTGTCCTCTGCCGACTGGAAGGAAATAAATTCATTTGAGTGAAGCCCCTCTAACATTTATCCACAGAGAACAGAATCACAGGCAGTAGAAAGTCAGATTTGTTCCCAACTCAGTGTCTTTCTTTGTAATAATTACCTCAAGGCTTTTGGATTTGTGTCTAGTCAGCTACTGTTGCATGTGCATAAACTCTCATTGAAGATAAAGGTTTGTGGAGAAGACTCTAGAAATAGTCATTTCTCCCCAGGGAAAAGTGTGAGGTTTGTTTTTTTTCTTCTTACCCATCTTCTGTTTCCCCAAATCATGACTTTGAATTCAATCAGATTACTGGGGTCC
The DNA here is from genome assembly GCA_025447755.1 of Corythornis vintsioides. Lineage (NCBI taxonomy): Eukaryota > Metazoa > Chordata > Aves > Coraciiformes > Alcedinidae > Corythornis > Corythornis vintsioides. Next base: position 25,037 of record JAOEGS010007203.1, read on the forward strand.
TGCAACATGTCAGAACTGGCACCTAGACCACTCAGAAATATTTCTGTGCTCTTGAATGGAAGAAATCTCCCATCTGATATTACTGTCTAGAGCACAAACACCACCCTGTCACATCCAGATTAACCCCCATGTGTTTGTGCATCCCTTGATTTGCACAATGACAGCCTTGCCAAGGCAGATGCTTTGTCCACACTCTCCCAGTTTGCTGCAGATATTTTAACTTTTCTGGATAACTGTAAAGATAGAGGGTTGTTGGAAAAAAAAAAAAAAAGGATTACAAGGCTTTTGAGCAAGCTGAGCTAAAACAAGGTTGAGCTTTGTCCACAATTGCCCTCAAACGACTTTGAAGCTGATTTGCCTGCACTGATTCTTAGTGATAGGGGAATACAAACTGAGGTTTAAATATGTCATTATAGATGTCCTTGCTTTTGGAAGATCACTCTGGGACCATCCTGACCTGCAGAATCAGGGAATCTGCCAGATTTGACCTTTAGAATGCTAAAAAAAAAAAAAAAAAAAAAAAGTTTTACTTACATTTTAAAATACAATCCTAAGTGCAAATTCTAAACTTTTACTCAGCTATTGTAAATAACAATGAACACACTAAGTAAAAAAAAAAAAAAAAAAGAAAGCAGTAATGGAGCTGATGAAGATCTCAGAAAGTGGCACTGATTTAAAGGTAAATGTGCAAGGACAAAGCCTGAACCTCACTGGCTATTTACAGGACTTGCTGTGGGTGGTATTTGGACTGCCTCTCGTGGCACAAGACACCAGACACTTCAAGATACCAAAAGGTTCTTACATTTGTGTTTGCTCTGGGGCTAACAAACTCTGACCTCCTGCTAGAATCCTATCTGTCTAGCATAGGTGTTGCAGTTACTTTTCCCATCCATAGATACCAACCCCGGCAAGAAGGAGATGTGAACAGTTTACTCCTTTAAAAAAAAAAAAACCACCAAAAAACACCAGAGAAGACCCTACCATTTGAATTAGTGACCACAGGATGTGTTTTTGCCATAGTGCATAAACCTTAACGATTCCTGACCCTCGATTTGTTGACATAAATTTCCTGGCAACATTTTAGTCCCAGCAACAATGCTTTGTTAATACGTCCATATTTTCTGAATATTACATCTCACCAGCTCCTCAAAACATCACGCTGGAGATCTGATGCTCTGAGCATGGCAAAGGTTCCTTTGTGGGGCTTTTGATGTGATGTCAAGCCACAGCGAGGAGACATTGTTCAGCCTGGACAAGAGAAGCTGCGGGGAGATCTTAGAGCACCTGCCAGTGCCTGAAGGGGCTCCAGGAAGGCTGCAGAGGGGCTGTTCCTAAGGGCCTCTAGTGAAAGGATGAGGGGTAATGGGTTTAAATGAGAGAAGGTTTAGACTGGATCTCAGGAAGAAGCTCTTGACCTTGATGGTGGTGGATCAGTGGCACAGGCTCCCCAGGGAGGTGGTTGAGGCCCCATCCCTGGAGCTATTGCA
>JAOEGS010007204.1:27826-42712 GCA_025447755.1 Corythornis vintsioides
TGTAGAGAGGATGGAGCCAGACTTTTCTCAATGTCATCCAATGACAGGATGAGAGGCAATGGGTGCAAGTTGAAGCACAACAGGTTTAAGGTAAACACAAAGAAAAACTTTTTGACAGTGAGGGTGACAGAGCTCTGGAACGGGCTGCCCAGGGGGGTTGTGGAGTCTCTATCTCGGGAGACACTTAAGAGCCGCTTAGATCTGTTCCTGGGTGACCTGGTCTAGGTGATCCTGGTCTGGCAGGGGGGTTGGACTAGATGATCTTCTAGGTCCCTTCCAACCCCTAATATCGATGATTCTATGATGATTCTATGATTTGATCCTCTTGGCTCAGCCAAACTCTCCTGATAGAGCCAAGACTCCTGCTGCTCACATGTGTACAGCTCATTGATGAACCCATTCAGGTAAAATTTGGAAAAGCACTTTACCTACAGCATTTTATCCCTGCTGAGACAAAAGAGAAAAAAAAAAAAAAAGTAGATGAAACATGCAGGGGATCTCTGTTCTGCTGGTACCTGAAAGGGAGCTCCATTTGAGGTACAAAACCCAGCTGTCTTTATAACATGGAACTTGTAACCCTTACAAGAGCCAAAACGCTTTCTAAGACTAAGTTTCCAGGTATTTTAAGTTACAACACATTTACTGCAATGTAGCAGCTATTTCCAGGAAAAGAGAATGAGTTCTCTTCATGACACTTGTTTCAAAGCAGTATGAAAAACATAGGCCCCATCCCAGGCCAGATGATAGAACAAGACTGAACTACCCCAGAGAGGTTAAATCTGGACCTGTCTTCCCAGGAAAAAACTTTTCAGAAAATACTTTTTTCTATGAATGGCTGCCTGAAAAGAAGGGGGTGGTATCTTTAAGCCAACATCTGGTCTAAGAAAAGAGGCAATGAATCATTTTGTCATTATATTGGAAATGCTTAATCTACAATAATTAGAACATTCATACACAACTTTCAAGAGTCAGTTTAAAATAATGCACACAATACATTGATTTCAGAACATTCTAGATGCAGCAGTTGGGTTTTCTCAGCTGCAGGTTCACATATGACCAAAAGGGCTGGGGCTGCTTTCCATAACACACCAGTGAAGGGTTTCTGAAGTCAGTAACCAAGATGAAAGCCAAGCTTCACATGCCTGCAGGCCGATATTCCAAATACTGCTGAGAAAGCCTGGAGGGTTTTATTCATGAGCAGCAGTGAAGGAAGCTCCGGCAGCAGCCAAGCAACCACTGGCTCTACATGCAGCATGGCACAGGATAGCAGCCAAGCAGTAGTCAGCAATGAATCAAAGCAAGATTCACATTTAGCTCCAAGCTCAGGATCAAAGCTGGCAGAAGGGACTATTAGACCTTAACTGCAGAAGTTTCAAGTTGCCTATGGATCTCATTGCTGTAATGGGTCTGTGAAGAGTGACCACATCCCTTGGCAGCTTCACTGATCTGGTTGCATCAGAGCCAGTCCCTATTTAACAAATACCAGCACAAGCCCAACACACTAACATGTTATCCTAACCCCTGGTATAAAACTTAACTGTATCTAACCATGTATTATAAGTAATTGTGCATACAGCGTTTAAGATCTAGAACTCCTAAAAACACCACCACGGAATCTTAGTTTAAGCCTGGGCAATTGTACACATACAGGAATTACAAGGCTTGGAATAGAGGACAAGCAGATAAAGGAGTTTTCTTGACGAAGAGGCAGAGATGAAGTGCAATCAACTTCATTGGAGCTTGCATCCTGGAGTTTTATACGAATTGCAACATCAGTTTAATTACTTAGTTTATTTGTTTATGCTTTTAGAAACAACTATGTCTGGAAAGAATAACAAATAGCAAGAAGTGAGGGTATAGTCCTTCACTCATCCCCTAATGCATACAAAACAAACATCACAAGTTATTCACTGGCCCATTTATGATGTCTGACACTGAACACCACCTCTAGGGTGATGCTCATCATCTTCATATACTTCTCCATTATAGTGGTGTTTTCTTTTCTGAGATGGATCAAAGTCCACTAAATCCACTTGTTCCATTTCCTCAGTTTCATCTATTTCCTGCCTTGTAGGTAGCAGCTTTTCAAGTAAGGACAGCTTATCTGAGGAGAGGAAGCCATTCTCAGGGAAGTTCACCTGAAATCAAGAAGGGGGGTTACTCAAGGCTGCCCAAATTGGTTCTTTTCCACCCCCCTACAGGTCAAATATATGTCAAATTCAGCTTTATCACTGGAGAGGACTTAAACCAAATATTTAAAAAAAAAGTACTTAAGCTACTATGCCAGGAAAACATCAGCTTCTACCTCTGGCAGTTTGACCAAGTCTTATGTCATGTTTCTGATGCCTCAGAGGCTGCCCCATGCAATTACCCAGCAGCAAAGTGCAGGATGTATCACCATTAGAGATACGGTTGAATCTCCTCATAAAAGCACAGCAGACAGCCTGCTGCCATGCTCTCTACATTAGCTTCTCTTCACAGAAGAAACCAGTGTTTTACAGCCCATTCCTTTGCTCTGGCAAAGGGGACATCAGTATTTCACTCTTCCTGCATAATGGTTCAAACTGAAGAATGTACCAAGCAAATGGGAATTCATAAAGGTATCCAAAGAAATTCTTCCAGTACTTAACATACTTTTAGAACAGAGTGTTCCAGAAACTTTTTGTCCTGAACTGTAACTCTGATGAATTACATGTTCTCACCATTGTCAGTAACACCAAGCCAGGACATCTGGTAATTGGTATATATCAACTTGAGGTGATGTTTAGATGTTCTGTTTTGAATAGGTGTTCAGTGCTGAACTGCCTCTCAGAAGTAAGTCCATGCACTTACCCTGAATTCTATGATCAGACGTCCTTTTTCATATGGTCTGCGATAAATGGGCATACCTTCATTCAATACAAACTTCATAGTTCCATGCTTGATAACCTGGCCTAAACAAACAAATGAAAAAATAAACTAAAAAAAGAAAGGGATTTGCACAAGCAACAGAAGCAGTTTTAACTCCCTTCACTATTTATGAAATATACTACATTGTGGTCAAACAGGGACACCAATATATAGCAGTCTAACAAAGACTTGCTGCCTGGTAACTTCTGAGTAGAAAAGGAGGCTGATGACTACATTACATTTAAACCTTTGTTATGCTTCCCGTGGGAAGCATACTTACAAATTTATTAAGTGCTCCATCACTTCCCAAGGCTGAAAAAGTGTTTTTCAGAGACCCACGGCCTTCAGTTCTCATGTGGTATCCTCAGGATACAAGTATGTCCATGAGGTAAGGTCTGTTACTATATCACGCAAAGAGAAAATTACTGCTGACTGCTATACATAAATCTTTTTTTTTTTTTTTCTGTTGCACAACTTGTACTGCAAAGACTAGGAGAAAATCTTGATACCAGCACACAACCCTTGTACATCAAAATAGAATGTTTCTCTTAGTTTAAATGTCCAGCTTACATTCAACGTACGCTTGGACTTCTAGCGGAAAGCAAACCGACACTTACCAGGATGAGAGGTGATGATAATAGTTCTATTATCCAGAGTTGTGATAGGTTTTTGAAAGCCACATAGTGCTTCAACCAGTTGAATATCCATGGACATAAGAAGATCTTCATCTCGTCTAAGGCAGAACCAATCAAAAACAGTCAGAGGAGAAGCAGTAAAAGAACCATACACTACTTCAGTATTTAACTTGGCAAGGACAATAAAGCTGTAACTTTAATAGAAGGCTGGGGAGTTAAATAACAAACAATACTGATGCAGCAGCTCTTGCCATTACAAGAATCACTCCCATGATAAGAGCTGTTATTGATAAAGTCTAGATGTGTTTACTGAAAATAAACACAGCAAGTCTCACTTGTATCCAGTTTCACTTCACTGTTCCTTCCCAATTCTAGGAAGAAGTTCTCTCAGCCTCCTACATATTTTAACTGGGACAATTAATCCCTTTGTTTATGTAGATTAATACTTTAAGTGCACCAGCTATCTCTACATTATTCTGTTACACTTGCTTTCTGAAGACCTGGTATTAGGGAAGTCTGAACAGGTGAGGGACACTCCAGGTTATGATGGTACCAAGAAGTATCTGGAAAAGATATTTGGAAAATATAATGTAATTGTTTTACACTTTTTTGTTTGCCTATTCTGACTTCAGTATGGCAGTGCTAGTGATGTCTGCAGGCACTGCACATTCAAGGGCTACAAAATCCTCCAACCCATTCAAAGAACTTATTTCACTTGCTTCATTTTAAAGGTCTCTGGAAGGAGACTTGCTTGAAAAGTTAATTTTAGACTCCAACAGGAGAAGAACACTCCACATGTCTCAAGCAGCACAATTCTGAAAGACCAGTAACATCAAGGGTTATCTAAGGACAGTAGAACTGAGGACTAGGCAAAAAGATGGACAAAAATACATCAGTGGAGTTGTGACTTCAAGTCCTAGGTAACCATGTTAACAATTTGATCCAGACTGTGCCTTTGGCATAGCTTATTTAGTATCTGGTTTCACTGGAATTTAAGAAAAAAAATAAAATCAAATCAGCTGAGTAAGTGTATCCAAAGCAAACAGAACTGATGCTTAACCCATGAGCTCAGCATCCTTTGGCAGAGTGTTCTGGCACCAAACTCCAGAGTTCAGCACCACAGTACAGTCAGGCAGAACAGCTGCTGGTTTCCCTAAAAACCTCTGGCTCACTGTTCCTACTTACAGTGTCAGTTGCTTCCCCTAAATCCAGTTTCCCTCATTATTGCTGGGAACAGAATCAGTGAGACATCAAGTGCAATGTATTTGAGATGACCAGTGTTGCTGTTAATCAGATACAAAGGTACCAGTCATCAACTAGAAACAAGGAGGCTTACAGTAGCAAGCAGTACTGTACAGTAACATGAAATACTTGAGACATGCTCTGTGCTGCTCGAGTTACTGCTGCTTTTACAAGGAAGCACATCAGGATTTATCACCCTGCCCAGTGAACTCAGCTATAAAAATCAAGTGTAGGGAAACCACCTTTGGTCAGAAGGGTATATATGTTCCGTTTATCATAAATAAGATCCTAGACCACACATGAACACACTACCTGTTTTCTGTTTCACATGCCTACAACAAATAGCAATTTTCTAAGGTAAATGATGAAATGCCATCCTAGACAAATCAAGGAAATAATTGCAAATATTTACACCTATTAATCAAAATATATTTTACAAGTTAAATTTCAAGGCTTGTAAACTCTTAACTTACAGGTTTTGTTTGTTTTCCATGATCTTCCACTGCTAAAGTTCACATACAAGTATTTTGTGCCACTGTAACACAAGGGGCTGTGACTCACTGTCCCAGGATTTCTGTGCACATCAGTGTTCCTTTGGCTGCCCAAACAAACTTACAGGTGAGTTCTAGCCATGTGAACCTACCTACTGATATTTCCAGTAAAGAAAAGGTGACCAGTATCCAAGGAAGCATGTGGACAGGGATCTCAGGAGAAAGGAATTCCAGATTTTTACCTTGTGAATACAGAGTGGTCTTTTTGATCCAAGACGATAATAATATCCCCTGGCTCTAGTCCTGGCTCTTGGTCCCCTTCACCATGGAATGTTATTTTCTGACCATCCCTCATTCCTATTGCAGAAAACAAACATTTTTCAACTTTTAGGGAAAATAATATGCAATTGCATAGGCACAAGCTGGTACCAGAAGATATCTAGATCTTTAAATTAGAACATCAACACCTTCCCTTGAAGTATTCACTTTTTCTTTATAATTCATTCACATGTCCAACAGATTTTAGTGATGCCAACATGAACTATGTCTCAAGATCATTAAACTTAATTGTAGTGCAAAGCAGCTGCCTGCCAAGATAAAGTCCTTCAGGGAAGCATTATCAAACCAACTCTCATACATACAAGTACTGAAAATAGAAACACTGTGTACAAAATACATTTTGAGAGCAAGTGACCAATCAGCTTCTTCAGCTTTACAACTATGGGGCTTAGCTACTTATGAAACATGATCTCTGTACCTGCTGAGTGCAAGAAGCACTCTCCCTGGGACTGTAACCATCATGTAAGAAACCCATTTTGCCCATACAGAAGCCTCTCTACCATAAATTCTAGCTGCCTCATGCTAGCTCAAACTCTGGTTTTTCATAAGGAAGGGAAAAGAAACTCTTCTCGACTTCCCTTTTGAAAATCTCTGTAATCTCTACTAGTTCTCATATTCAATGCTACTGTAAGATTTTCCCTGTTAAAAGCAAATTGCAGAAGGCGTGCTTACAGAAGAAACAGCTGCAGGTGACAAACCAGGCAGAAGTCTCTAGGAGCCATATACTTGTTAGCTTGCTCTGCCTTACAAGCTGCACTACTCCAGAAACTTAGGAAGAAGCTGTTTTACCATTGCTGGTTCTGCCCAAATTAAACGAGTTTTGAATGAATTATTATGTTGAGGCCTAGCTGGACCTTCATTGAGAGAGCTGGGGCTCTTTAGCCTCAAGGAGACTGAGGGGGGACCTCATCAATGTCTATCAATATGTTAAGGGTGAGTGTAGAGAAGACAGAGCCAGACTCTTCTCAGTGTCATCCAATGACAGGACAAGAGGCAATGGGAGCAAGTTGGAGCACAAGAGGTTTAGGGTCAACACAAGGAAAAACTTTTTGACAGTGAGGGTGACAGAGCTCTGGAACAGGCTGCCCAGGGAGGTTGTGGAGTCTCCTCTGGAGACATTTCAAACCCACCTAGATCTGTTCCTGGGTGACTTGGTCTAGGTGACCCTGCTCGGGCAGGGGTGTTGGACTAGATGATCTTCTAGGTCCCTTCCAACCCCTAACACTCTGTGACTCTGTGATTCTGTGACTTCTCCCACAAGCATCTGAGCAGCCTCCTCAGAGATACACTTGTCACTCAACACTGTTACGTTCTCCCATCACCACCAGAGTTTGTATATCAAGCTGCATTTTGCCAGGCAAAGAGCACCTGTGCTGAGCAGCACTGTCAGGGTTGCACAGCCAGCAGTTCTAAGCATGAGGGGCTTAGCACCACCTATGCACCCTGTTTCTATAGCAGACCTGGTTCCCCTTCATACTGAAGCACAGCAGAAGTGATCGAGTCTGCAAGGCTCCTCTACATGCAGGGGAAACTCACTAGACAAGCTGAACCAACTAGTGATGGATGAGCTATTTTAAAAACAAATTTAGGTCCAGCTTCCTATCAAGACTTGCACTTATGTTACTCAAAAATAATTCACTTCTTACAGTGCTGAAGGTTTCAGAATGCACTCTGAGTCACATGCACAGGTATTAGGTAAAAACAAGCCTCATAATTTTTAAAGGCACCAGAAGGTAGTTTTACTCTATGTAGTAGTAGTGTTGTTACCAAATCAATACCATGCATTTGCTAAAGCTCCTGTTTTAGTGGTGCAAAGTCAGTCACTACATACAAGCTCAAAGTTTCATCTCTCTAAGACACCTCACCTTTGTCAATGTGCACTTCTAGTATCTTCTTTTCTCTAACGATTTTTCTACCCGTGCAGCTCTTACACCGGTCCTTGGGGCTGATGCGCTCCCCATGCCCCTGACACTCCATACACACAGACTGGATTTGTTGCACCATTCCTGGTCCTATCTGGTGGATTCTGATCTGCATGCCTGTTCCTCTGCAATTAGGACAGCATTCGACTGCACCTTTCTTGCCACCACGACCTGAGAAGAACAATAATTGCAACAAATGGTTACATGCTGCCACAAAAAACTCCCAAAGCTTTAGAAGACGCTTGTGTCTGAGTGTCAGTTACCTTCACATTTATCACAGATAACGTTCTTCTGCAGTGCAAGTTTCCTTGTCGCACCATTGTACATATCTTCTAAGCTTACTGACAACTGATGGACCACATTTTTGCCTGTAAAAGAAAAGTAGTATTTACTCGAGTTTGGAATCCTGGTCTCCAAGTAACAGCAAGCTTCCCATGTCACTATGCTCAACTCACAATAATCCAAGTTTATGATGTTTAACATCCTGTTTTAATAAAGCTTTATCTTGCTTTGCTGGTAGTCAACAGCCCCTTTCTATCTGATGTCATTAGGTAACAACTAACTTTTTGTCTTGAGAAAGCAGAAACAGTAGCAAAACCAAAACACATGAAGGCCTACAGTTCTACATTTTCTCACCAAGACTTCAGTTTTAACAAACCCAATGTCACTCCTGAAAGGAAGTGGGAGATACTGGCTATGGTCAACAAAGTACTTTGTTCCTCTCACTAAGTGACTTTCTGGAAACTGAATTGAGTAATTAAATTTTTACACTTGGGATTTAATCAGAACATGGCTACTGCAGGCTTCATTTTGTAAAGGATACAAAATTCTGGCTTACTGGGAATACTTGATACAAACCCCTTTTTCTTTCATGTATCATAAGATCTACAGTAAGAAGTTACAAGGTTACGACTACTCTTGACCAGTTTAATTAACGCTAGAGTCTTTTCCAGTGCAATTAATCTGGATTTTGAATTTCTGAGAAGCACTTCACTGCAACTTCAACTCAATTCCGTTGATCAACACAGAAAAACAAAAAGGTTTCAGACTGATTTTGATATGGCTATCTTATTTAGATACAGTTAATTGAACTTAAAGTTCAAATTAACTTCCGGTAACTTAGTTTAAGAAGTTGTTTTAAGGTATGGTACCACTTCATTTCCTATGCAGCCTACTAGCAGCTGGGCTTACACTCGCTTTTTAAACGTGATTTCTGTTATTAACACGAGACAATATCCAAGAAACCAAACTACCACTGTATAAAACAAATTCCCTCCCCTGTTCGTTTCACGTGTTAAGGGATAGGAACAATGCTTTGTTGGCTTTTGAGATGAATCCTATAACAACACTATTTAAAGTCTTACATCCTCAGCGTTCTCCTCAGAGACTCGGATTCTATCTACCGCGATCGCACTGCAAAGTCTGGAAAAGTGAGAGAAGACGGCATATTACCTCGTCGCTCTCTCTGCATCCTCCCACCGCCACCAAAGAACATATCGAATATGTCCATGGGTGACCCGAAGCCGCCACCAGAGCCACCCTCTTTGATAGCCTGCTCGCCTCCTTTGTCATATAGGTCCCTCTTCTTCGGGTCCGACAGCACTTCGTAAGCTTGGGATATCTGCTTAAACTGCGAGACATACAACGCGCCTTAGACACAGGAGCCCAATCAGCCCCCACACTGGCCCCCCTCCTCTCCCGAACAGCCTCAAGCTCCCGTCACACACACACACACACACACACACACACACACACACACACACACACACACTCACACTCACACTCACACTCACACTCACACTCACACTCCGACCGCTTCTTTCGCGGTCCACATCAGTCTCCCCGGGGCGACCAGTCGCACAGCCCCGTCCCGCTGCCGACCTTCTCGCCCTCATTGGGGTTCTTGTCGGGGTGGTACTTAAGCGCTAATTTTCGGTAGGCCTTCTTCAGCTCCTCGGCGGAGGCGTTGGGCTTCACTCCCAGCACATCGTAGTAGGTAGTCTCCTTCACCATGGCGGCGGGCTACCACTGAGCAGCGGGCGGACCGGCACCCCACAGAGGCTGCTCACCCAGCACTGATCCCGACTTTTCTGGAAAGTTCCGAGCTAGTCCCGCATCCGGGCGCTTTTGAGAAAGTACCGCTCCACCCCGGAAATCCCACCCACCTCACTCCCCGCCCCCCGACGGCCGGTATTTGTAGAAAGAACAACGGATAGGAGCGGGAGGCGGAATTCAACTCGCCAATCACCGCCGCTCCTTAGTGGCTGCTCCCCTCCCAGCATGCACCGGCAGCTTCACGCTCCGCGCGGGCGGCGGTTTCCAGCGCTGCCCCGCGCGGTGGGCTGAGGGGCGTGGTGGGCGCTGAACGGCGTTTCGCGGCCGTCGCTGCCAAGAGTGACGCGTGTGTAGCGGGCAGGGCCTGCCTCCGTTCCTGAAGGGGAGCCCGCGCCCCCTGCCCCCGCAACCCGCGCGGGCCCCTCTCCCTTTCATCGCGCCTGCGCAGAACCCCGGAGCGCGCGGCCTAAGGGCGCCTGCCTGCCTCTTAGCCGCGCGGAGGCGACGCCGCAGCAGCTGATTGGCTGGGCCGGCCGCACGCAGTAAGGGTGGGGGCCGGTGTTGCCGTCGTGGGTCGGGCACCCGGCGTGGCTGGGGTCCTGGCGCAGGCACCGGGGCTCTCGCTCGTCTGCAGCGGGCGGTGGGAGTAAGGGCGGCTTGTTAGCGTTTTGCGGAGGGGGCGCGGCTGCGTGCGCGCGTGTGCCGGTGTGTGGCGGCAGCCTGGGCACGCAGGGCCGCTTGCCGCCGGGATGAGCTCGCCACAGAACTGGGAGAGGGAGTGCTTGGCGCCAGGCAGCAGGCCGGGGAAGATGCGTGATTTTTGCAGTCTGCCGTAAGTGGTATAAATCTGAGGGTCCTGTTTCAAAGCATGGTTTATCTGCACACTGTTATTGGATGAAGCCTTCCCCCATCTCTCACCCACGCTGTCTTTTGCCACTTTGTTTCGATGGGTAGTTTAATTTCTCAAATCATTTATAATTCAGTGGGAAGCAATTTTTTTTTTTTTTCTGGGTAGGCTTTTCTGTCAGGTGGAGCTGTCAATCTAATTTATGTTTCCTCTATATGATCCGTGGATATGACGATATATGGTGACTTAGAAGGAAGAAAAAAGGGTTGTCTATTGAGCAGCAACTTGCTCTTAGATTGTGCTAATGTTGCTGCTGTGCTTTGCTCTTGGCTTTCAGAAACATGAACCCAGTTAGCAGAAGTGTCTCTGCCAATGAATGGGCTGGCAGCAGAGTTTCAGTACCCCGCTCCACAGGAAGGTGACCTATCAGGATGCTGCCTATTAGTAATATAGTATGTTTTGCTTTGTAGTACAGGTATGCGTACTTGCTGGCTTGTGGGGAAAGAGACATGCAGTCAGCAAATGAAACTGCCACATTTGCAAGTAGTGGTGATTGGGCGTGGCCCAGAGACTGGGATAACGGATAAGAGGTGTTCACGGCAGCAAGGTAAGGGTTAGCTCAAATCCTACTTTCTATATGCAACAGCAACTGAACTTGGGAAGGATTATGAGTTACAAAGTACAACACCCCTGTTTATCAGTAAACATTCTTCTGTTTGGCTAGATTACAGGGAAGCTAATGGACCACCCTTCTGGCGTCAAAGCCTGCTTTGAGCAGGGTCTAAATGAGAAATCACAGTTTTTCCATGAAATCTAAGCAGGCTTTCCTTAGGCTTGGTTCAGTCACTGTCTTATGGTCTCCTTTCTCTGCATGGTCCATGTAAGTATTTATGGAGATCTCTGGGCTCAAAAAATCAGAGGAGACCCTCAATAACAGTAAGTTCACCTTTGTAAAGTAAGGCATTGAACCTTAATGTGAGTCCCCAGGCCTGCAGTAATTTTCCACTGTCTGCACTCTTGCTTTCTGAGTGGTGCTTCATCTCTGTTCTTGTGCTATCTGATTTTTAGTATGAGATATTATTTTGCAGGTGCACTGGAAGACTATATAAAAATATATATATGACCAATAAAATACTCCACATTTTCCCTGCCTTCCCTTTCTTCCCTTTGGACAAAGTCCTGCTCCTTGCCTTGTCATAGAGGGTGAGAACATCCAGCAAGAACATTTAGAATACTTCTACAGATTTCACCCATATTCTGATGATGTGAAACAGCTTGTTTGGTTCTATTTTATCTGTGGTCCTGGAAAGAGAGGGTGAGGCAGAAGTATTCTTTGTGTACCTTCACAATGGTCATCTTCAGAAGGTAGCAGATTTAACATGCAAGACTATTTTCTGCAGAATAAGTTCAGCAGAATTGTGACATTTTTGTTTATACCATTTTGTGACATCTTATTCTTTCTTTCCAGTTCAGTTAACAGCAGACTGTAACAAGGGATATGTCACAGTTAAGCAGGTATGTTTTTAAATGGCTGTACAATATTTCTGGTATGTTGTATTTAAACTCTAGAAATGCGGCAAGTGCTGATTCTGATCACTGGGCCTGAAGGGCCTGAAGCTGTTTTATGACCAAGGAGAAGACAGTGAGTGGTCCTTGGAAGGGATCTGTCTTTTTCTTTTTGTGTACCTCACATACCTGGAAATCCTGCACTATTTCTTCCAGATGTGTTGCAATCTCAGACGGACTTGCAGCATCAGTGAATGCAGCTGTGAATCCTCAACCTGGTCACCTAGGTGCTGTGCTGGGAGATTTCATAGTTCTTCCACTAAACTTGCTGATCTGCTTTAGGAGCCTTAAAATTCTAGAGGCACCTCTTCATTTAAGGTCAAATTGGCTCTTGTGTTAATGGGACCAGGCAGTTGTGGAAGGCTTTTGTATTAATAGCTGATAGAGGCAAAGGTTTACTCACTTCTGGGAAGGGCTGCGATGTGAGAAAGCACTGAAAGCATTCTTGTGTTACTGGATGGATGTAGGACCAGTATCTCTCAGATAATACGAAGGGAAAATGTGTGTGCTGGGGTGTGTATGTGCACCTGCAGCAACAGCAGTGGTGTGTTCTGTCTACTGAGGAGTAATGTCTTCTGTCAAAATGCTTCTAGAGCTCAGTGATCACAGGGACCCCACCAGCATTTGGTGAATCCAGCAGGGATCTGTAAGACAGTTTGTCACAGAAGTCAGCCTCAGTCACAGTTTGAATACCATGTCACTGGAATCTCAGGGCTGGGAATACTTGCTGGCTGTGGGTGCTAGTGTGTTTTTGCTGCCTGCTCTAGAGCTGCTTCCCAGGTTATCTGTGTGTGGCACGTTTTTCCAGTGATCAGTTATTTGGTAGCGTATTGATCTGGGGGATGTGAAGTGTACTTAACTTGAGTGAATCTCCAGAGAAGTAGACTGAAGAGATCCTGTCTGGAATCAGGCAGGTGCTTCATCACACTGACTGTAAAGTGCTGGGAGTCACAGTACCATCTTGTGAAGCAGACAGGTAACGCAGTGACAAAGAAACATTGTGTGACAGAGTTTATGAGTGGTTTCCTAAAGCTTGTTTCATATGTAAGCATTAATTAAAAGCATTTTGCTGAAGTCAGAAACCCCTAATTTCCCTGGGGTCATCCCTACCATCAGGAAAAATCTGCCTATTGGTCAGTCACTGTAGGTTGCCCATACCAGTTTGTGTTACTCTGCCTTAGGCAGAGTAAAACATAATTCAATTTATCAGCTAAACAGTGTGCAGTGAATACAAAACACATTTGTTTTCCAGGAAATTGTATTCTAGAACAATGGAATGGTACTTGGAAATCTCAGTTACATCATCATTTGCATTCTTTTTTTCCTTTTGCCCCCTACCAGTTAGGAGTTAACCCAACTAGTGTTGACCTCATGAATATTGGTAAGGATGAAGAGGTGACAATGAAGCCAGGCCAAGTTCTGCATATCGTGAATAAACTTTACCCCTACATGGTACAATTTTTTGAAGAGTCAGGGAATACAGCTACAGAATTGGAAAAGAAAATACAAACAAAAAAGATGTCATGTGAGGACTTTTGTGAAAATGATGATGCAGAGTTCGTGCCTAGAAAAACAATGAAGATGGAGGTGGTGGGTGCACAAGGCAGCGCTGCAAGTCCCAAGCTAAGCAGTAGCAGTTTGTCTCCACATAAAGGAACTTCGAGGCAAAAGGCAAGTGCATTTGTATTAGTATTTGTGCTGTTTTTCCTGGGCTTGTGTTCTACCCACAAGGGCTTTGGTCTTCCATTTTTATGGATACTACTGATGGGGAAGTGTCTCAGGTGAACACAGATTCTCAGAGTATTCATGGCAAGTGAACTGACATATGTTGAGGCAAAGCCTTTGCTCCTGACATCACCCAGGTCCTGAGAAAGTGATGTGGGAGCCACTGTAACTTGTGCTGTGTGGGGTGTGTGTGTGTGTGTTAAGTGGCTTCCTTGTAGTGAGTGCAGATTTACTTCCTGTATCTTGCTTTAGTTTCTGCTAGAAGGACAGGCCACATGAGCTTAGATTAGCTGGAGTTACACAAGGATGCTGAACTGGCACTTGAGGTGAAATCTGCTGCATGACAAATAGAAGTGTCATTCTCTAAAAGCTTAGGCACAGAGAATGGAACAGCTTGGCCCTCTTCTTCTCCCCCTGCCCCCCCACTCTCCTACTGCTTTGGTCATTCCTTATGGTAGAACCATCTTTACATTAGTAAAGGCTGTCTTGCAAAATACTTTGACAGTGTTTTCAGCCTTGCTGACAGGGGCAAAATAATGCTTGGTGTATCTGGAACTGCAACAGTGCAGTTGCCAGCGGAGAAGGCACACAAATGAAAGCCCTCTGGAAGAAAATTCAGTCCCAGGTTGTGGCAGGTTGACAACTTACTCCATTTGTGAACTCAAGCTAGTTATATTTGTGGTGGTATGAGCAGGGAGACAAGGGAATTGATGCTGTTTCTCTATCAGCACTTCATTAATGTTTGAATCTCTTCCTCTGTAAGAAGGTAATCGCTGACAATGCCTGTAAAGTGATCTCAACCTGTTGTGAAAATGCACTTGAGGCACTTTCTATTAGCTGTTCAGTAACCAAGTTGATACCTGCTCCCTTGACATTCCTGTGCCCTCCTTGATTTCTGTACAAGCCACTTGTTGCACAATATTAAAAAAAAAAAGCAACCCATACATCTAAGAGTAGGGCCACAGACTATAACCATTTTGCAGAGCAGCAAGTGATAGTACAGTTACTGGAAATCCATGTAATTCCTAAATTTCCAACATTTGAAAGACTTAACTTTGAGTCTTAACAGTTTTTGTTAAAAGTTTTCAGAAGTAACTTTGTGGTTGCAGTTGGAGCAGGTGTGTTGGCAGTTATAGAAAGAAAATCAGCTGACATTCAGCTGTTATTTTACTGAT
>JAOEGS010007207.1:0-23091 GCA_025447755.1 Corythornis vintsioides
GTGACTTGGTCTAGGTGCCCCTGCTCTGGCAGGGGGGTTGGACTAGATGATCTTCTAGGTCCCTTCCAACCCCTGATGTGATTCTGTGATTTTTATTAGGCAGTGCTCTTGTTAATCAGCAAAGTTCTGAAACAGAAGCAGGCAGTGTCTGGTGAAGGGTCCTGTAGGGGTTTGGTGAGTCTGTGCTGGCAGGTAGAAGCTGTGACTGAAACTCAACACAGCAGCAGCCACGAGGTTGTGATTTGTGCTCCTCTAAGGACGTGCCCTGTGCACAAGGCTCAATCAGGAGCAGAGCTTGGTGCAGTGTCTGTGCTGCTGTGAACCCCCACTGCTTAGCCTGGCCACTCCAGTGTGCCCACAGGGCTGGCCTGGCTTTTAACTAATGGGTGTTTAATTGATTGAGGCATCAGGGCCATGCTTTAGCCAGGCACTAATGTCAGGAGCTGTCTGTTATCATGCCACTTCCAGCAAGCATTGCACTGCCATGTATCTGTTCTTGCTCCTGCTTTCATGTGCAGGCTTCTGAGACTTCATGGAGTGGGTTTGGAGGTGGAGGAGTGTATTGTGATGAACCCCATGTGGAGGGTATGGGATTGAGAGGCTGCCTTCTCACTTCAAGAAATATTTCCAGCTATGTTTGGCCACTGTTTTGGCAATTATGATGTTTACCAGTTTTAATGTTCTTTGTGTAGTGAGGTGTGGAGCTTCTGATGCAGTGAGAAGTGACTCCATGCACCCACGGACTGCATGTGTCTCACTGTTACCACTAAATTCTTCTGTTGCATAAAGTTAGACTGGAATAAAATGCTCCTTTAAGACTTTTTATTCTATTTAAATCTCCTTGAATGCCAAATCATCAGTGTCCAGCCTGGCCACGAGGGTTCTGTCACAGAACAGTTTCCTGAAAAGTGTGAAGCAATTCGGAGGCTGGTTTGGCAGGGAAGGGAACAAGCTCTGTGTTTTGGGGTGGGATGCTTGGCCTGTGGCCTGAAATACTGAATTGGAAGTAAACCAGGAAGTAGTGGGGGGATGACAGATGTCTGAGAGTGAATGAGTGGTGGTCTATTTATAACTGCCTTGTGCTTTCTTTGCCCTCTGCTTTGCTCTGGTAATTGCAGGCAGTTTAAAGCTGTAAACTCGGAATTTCTTTCTACAGCTCAGATGATGCTCATCTCTGAGCCTCACAGCTAAGTTTTGACCCTGTGAACAGTCAGGAAAAACTGTGTCCTGTTGCACACTGTTAATGAATCATTTTGGTGTTAGCCTGAACACTGGGATGTAACAGTGGTTCAGATCTGTTTGTAAGGATGGCCAGATCCAATGAGTTGGAGTGGTGAGTACAGATCTGTTCTGATGTCACACGTCCACCTACGTGGACTTGCAGCATTTCAGCCTTTGGTTTTGTACCCTGCAGGGGGGTCAGGATTGAAGTGTCTGTGGTGAAGAGAAGCAGTGAAAAGGGAGCTGTCCTGGCAGCCTCACGTGACAGATAAATAGCTGATTAAATAGCTCTTATCAGATAGGAGGGCACAGAAGGAGATATCCAAAGACTACCTGATATGGGAAACTGTCTGAACCCTCTGTCTGAGAATAAGGAGCTACTGTCTGTGGCTTTAGTTTTAGTCCCCTCAGAACAAAGCAGAATGAGGGAAGCCAAAGAGGCTGATGGAAAACCAAAGGAGACCTGGGTGAACAGAGTGACTTAACCAGTTTTGGTGTGTTCACCACTCACAGTCTGATGGAAATGCTGCAGTGATGTTACATAAATCACATTTTAACAGGTACAACTCCAGTTGCAAGCCAAAATATTTCTTGTTGTAGCCCCCAGTTGTGTGTGATTCAGCCTGCTGTTGAAGTTCCTGGAGTGGATCAGTAGTGTGCCACAAGCTCACTTGCTTTTGTCATTCTTTCTGGTGCAGCTGAACCCAGACTGGAACAAATACGACGACAGGTTGATGAAAGCAGCTGAAAGGGGTGATGTGGAAAAGGTCTCATCCATCCTTGCCAAGAAAGGAGTCAGTCCCACTAAACTGGATGTGGAGGGGAGATCAGCGTAAGTAGCTGCCAGTGCTCCAGGAGGTGGGGTGGGAAGCTGCTGAGAGTGACTGGAGTCCTAAATCTTGCTGCTGCTCTGAAACCTTTAAAATACATAAATCTGTGTTGTACATGTTTATATTCTAACCTCACCTGAATTGGAACAGCAGGGAGGTAGGATGTGAAAGTCTCCAACAGTCTTATTCAGAGTGATCAGTATCTCTTGCCAGATGTGAATACTGGGGACATGGAAAGCATGTTGGTTTTCCACCTGGCTTACTAATTAAAGGTAAATAGTGATTACTAGTTAGTCATCTGGTTGCTTGAAGAAACACCTGCACATGTCTGAGCTGGACAGGGATGCTGCCCAAAGAGGGGTTTGCACCATGTCACTCAGTGTGGAGCCCTTTGCTTTGACCTCCCTGGCTGTTACTGCTTTTGTCATGTATAAACCAGTTGTATTTAAGGAAGGTATCTTCTGGTTTTAGATTCCATGTTGTGGCTTCAAAGGGAAACCTGGATTGCTTGAACACCTTCCTGATTCATGGAGCTGATATCACAGCCACGGATGCTGCAGGTGGGTGTCCCCAGCCCTGACTGCAGCTTGCCAGAGTTCTCAGCTTGGTCTTTACTTTGGAGAAGACTTAGACTGAACTACAGGATAGATCTTGCTCCTTTCTGTAGCTGGGGGAAAAAAGTTATCTCTGACTTGTTGCTGAACAAGTCCTCCTTGCTCTTGATAACTCTGAGAGGAGGTTGGAGCCAGGGAGTCGGGCTCTGCTCCCAAGGGAGCAGTGGCAGGACAAGAGGAACTGGCCTTAAGCTACCCCAGGGCAGGTTTAGGTTGGAGCTGAGGAGCAATTTCTTCCCCTCCAGGGCTGTCCAGACCTGTCCCAGTCTGCTCAGCAGGGATGGAGTCCCTGTGACCCCTGGAGGGGTTTCCATGGAGCTGTGGTGCTGAGGGCCATGGGGCAGTGGTGCCCTGGCAGTGCTGGGGGAACACTGAGCTTGAAGGGCTCTTCCTTATATCTATAAATCTGTGTTTTATAGAGGCTTTCTGAGCAGGGACACAGGCTTGTTGAATTTGTGTGTGGCATATCTAGTGACAGGTTCAAAGCAGCTCCTGGGCTGATGCTGATCTCTCCCTCTCTAGGCAGGAATGCTCTGCACCTGGCTGCAAAATATGGACACGCCTTGTGTCTGCAGAAGCTGCTGCAGGTACTGAAAAGAACAACTTGTCTCCTGTTACAGTTTCTATTCTTGAGAGGGGGGGAAAAAAGGTGCTCTTAAATATACCCATTCAAAACTGGGATATACCACTTTTGTTTTTTTTTAAGCAGTTACATTCTTTTTAAAAAGACAGTCATGGAGGACAGGACCTTTTCATATTGAATAACAGGCTGTGGCTGAAAATGCTAAAATAAAATAAACATTGTTTTGTCTCTCTTATAGACAATCAACTCAAGTTGTAGTTTTTACCATTTTAATGAAGATGGAGTTGAGTTTCTTTTAAGGACCAGTGCTCCTTTCCTGAATACACTTGCATTTAGGAACAGTAACACTGAAAGGTCTGCTCAAGAGTAGTGTTTTCATCAAAAGATGGGTATTTATAGCCATAATATTTCATTAATGGATCAGTATTGGAGCATTGTTAGGTTTGTGTGGTGTTTATTTTTATCTTCACTTACCCCTGATCCATTCAAGCTCATTAAAATTTTTTTTTTGAACTGTAATGGGTTCTTTTCATCTTCTGTGTATCTGATGCATGTCTCCATGCAGGTGTAAATGATACATTTCCTTTCATATAGGTCACTGTAGTTGTCAGCTTCAAACTTTCTTTTTTTAATCACTTCTTTCTGCTTTGATTCAAACCTGAAAGCATTTCCTGATTGAGTGCAGTCTCAATCCTAACTGAGATCTGTGGCTACTTATTTTAACAGTACAACTGTCCCACGGAGAATGTGGATCTCCAGGGAAGAACTGCTCTTCATGATGCTGGTAAAAGGTTTTGCTGTTCTGGTAGCTAATATGAAATCTAGATTTAAGGAAGGGATTTATTTTCATATGGGCCAAATTCTTACTTCATTTTCCTGACAGTCACAGGAGAAAACTTTGTTGTCATCACATTTGCCCTCAATAGCAGAATTGTGAACTGTCTTAGCAGAGGTTTTTGGGTCTAAAAGTCTTTTCTGATGCCTGTGTCCAGTAAAATCTCAGAGCAGGTATCACGAGCAGTGTTTGAGCCATGATGTTAGTAGGTTAAAATGCATTTTCTCCTGGTTCTCTGATTCATAGATTCATAGATATTAGGGGTTGGAAGGGACCTAGAAGATCATCTAGTCCAACCCCCCTGCCCGAGCAGGATCACCCTGTGCAGTCCCTTGAGCCCCAGAGTGCTTTAACTTAATTGCATGATTTTTTGTGAGACAAACACACCCTCTGAGGTGTTGGGGGGGGGGGTCACAGCTGTTGCTTTCAGCAATATAACTCCTTTCTTTCCTCTCCTGAAAGCCATGTCAGACTGCTCCTCTAGCATCCAACTGCTGTGTGACCACGGGGCCTCAGTGAATTCAAAGGATGGAGTAAGTTGCTGCTTGTGGTATTTTCCTGCACAAACCCTGCTGCAGTTTGGGCTTTTCTCTGCTTTCTCTTCCCCTCCTTATCTCCTTCCCTCCCCTCAGGACGGGAGGACACCACTGGTGCTGGCCACTCAGATGTGTCGTCCCACAGTTTGCCAGCTTCTTGTAGACAGAGGAGCAGATGTTAATGCCAGGGACAAACAGAACAGGTAAGGTGGGCACAGGGTTGCTGGTGTGCCTGCTGGCCTTTGAGGGGTGGAAGCTGCCCCTTGGCTTTCAGGCTGCAGGATAGGAATTCTAAATTCAGTGGGAAAGAGCCTGGGGTGGAGTTCTGAAGATGATGTTCAGTAACACAGATAAGTGTGGCCTTCTTTATTGCTCATTCTTGCACCTCACTGTTACTGCCAGCAGAGAAACTGCAGGTGGTTGCTTGAGGTGCCTGTTTGTCCAGAGCTGCATCTTGCACCCTTTGGGATCCATATGCACAATGGGCCATGATACAAGTGGTACTTGGTCAAGTCTTGAGTCCCCTTGGAGCTCTGAAGGGACACAGTGACACATTTCCTCCTGTCTTTGTGGAAAAGAGTTGAGGAGGAGTTTTCTATTTGTAGCTGTGAGTTCTGTCAGCTCCTCCTCCTCAGATAACTGCCTGGTGGCCAGGGGGCAAGAGGCTGCTGTGGGACAAAGCATGGCTCCTTGTGTGGCATGTTCTGGAGCTGGCAAGTGTTTGGGAGGCATTTCCCTGGCTCTCAAGCACTTGTCCCCTCTGGTTTTGTCTAAAAGTTTTGTTTGTTGAGTCTGAGATTTTTGTATCTAAACAGAGGAAACTGGAGGCTTCAAACCCCTGGGTGGCTCTCAGAGGCAGTAGGTTTGTTGGGTTTCAGGGGACTGCAGCTATTGCAGCATTAAACAAATATGTAAATGTTGACTAAATGATGTTTTAAAGTTTAGCTTCCCCTCTTGACAGAAGAAAATCTCCTTGGCTCATGTTCCAGTGATGAGAGAAGTGTAGGAAGGATTGTTTGTGTGGGAGATCAGTCCATTGAAGTGTGAGATCCCTGAGTCTCTGAATTCCACCTTTCTCCTCCTCCTCCTCAGGACTGCCCTCATGTTAGGCTGTGAATATGGCTGCAAGGATGCAGTAGAAGTTTTGCTCAGAAATGGTGCTGATGTTAGTTTGACTGATGGCCTTGGTCATGACTGTGCTTACTATGCCAGAATTGGGGACAATATTGACATTTTGGCTTTAATAAAAGCTGCCCTTGAGGATTCCAGCAAAGGTATGAAGGACAGTTTGCTGTTTTTCTATCATTTCACTTGTGTATCTTCCCACTGCTCTGATTTCACAAACTGCTTTGGTTTTCTTTTTGAAGGGCAGCTGAAATCCTTTGAATAAAAATGTGATAATCTGCCTGTTTGGGAGGGGAAAGGAGGTTTAGGGGGGTTTATTTGGCTTTAGTAAAGCTGTTGAGGTAAACTCAGGCTCTGATGCCTTGAGGTGTTAACATTTGGACTATTACTGTGGATCATAGGAGTTACTTAGCCATGTTTTTCTCACTTTGTGGGTGTTTCCATATTTGATTACCTGGGGGGGTGGTGCTAGTGAATGTGTTTCTTGAAATGTCTTCCCAAGATCAAAAGCAGATAGAATTAGCTGAGTGTGCACCAGAGTCTGAACAAAATCCACTTTTTTTAACTTACTGTTTTTCTGTGGTGCCTTTTCAGCAAGAGATCCCATGAAGAAAGGGCAGCCTGAGCAGAAGGTGAGGCTGCTTTTGCTGCTTGTGGGCGATGGGGATTGTGCTGGGATGCAAAACTAGCCCAGGATTCTTTTTGAATTCTTAACTTCATACGTAGCTGGGAAGATTCCCCTACAATCAGACAGGGCTGCTCTCCCTGTCTGCCAAATGTGATGATGTGCACAGCCAGGATTAGGCTCTGATAAGCATCCCAGCTGATGGCATCTCATCTGGGTGAGCTCACGAGTGACCCCTTGCTGAGAAGCAGTCTGTTAATGTGTGTGCTGGTAGGATTGCCCCCCAGTGGAAGCTGAGGGGGAGGCTGGGAGCAGCCCACTGTCCCCAGCACACACCAGGGGTGTAAGAGCAGTGTCTGCTGTGCAATCCCAGGTCAGCAGTGTGTCTCAGAAGTGGAATCGGCCGCAGGAGGAGGTGAATGTCAAGCTCTATCAGAAGGAACTCAGTGCTCAGGTAAGGGAGAGGGCTTTCTGTCACCAGGGTGTTCCCAGATGTGTGATAGGCCAGACAAACTACACAAGATTAGGAGGAGGTTCTTCCCTCAGAGTGGTGAGACCCTGGCACAGGCTGCCCAGGGCAGCTGTGGCTGCTCCATCACTGGAGTGCTCAAACGCAGGATGGATGGGAGACTGAGCACCCTGCTCTAGTGGGAGGTGTCCCTGCCCAGGGCAGGGGGTTGGAACCAGATGATCTTTGAGGTCCCTTCCAACCCATTCTGTGGTTTGAAGATGGTTATTGTAACATAAACCCTAAGAAAGGTCATAAATGCACTGCTGTTCACTTGGCTTCATTGCATGACTGCAGTGTGGAAAAGATGCAGATAAGCTGTAAGCTTTTTCAGGAGAACTATCTTTGTTTGTTTAGCAAACAGCTGCAAGTCTCTTCATGTCTGAACCCTGCCCATCTCTACCTCTGTCTGCTACTTCCTCCTGCAGTGAAATCCTGGGGTGCTTGTTGGACTAGCTGACCTCTAAAGGCCCTTTCCACCCCAAACCATTCTACTAAACCAGGAAGATTAATTTTTTTAACACTCAAAGCCATTGAAGTGTCTTACTCCAACCAATCCTTATCATAACTGCCCTGCTAACTAGTGTTTGCTTCCTCGTTGCTGTGCCATTGCAGTGCTCAGGAGGGTAAACTGTGCTAAGCTGTGGGGAACAAACCACTGAGAAAGGAAGGTCTTCATTGTGCAATGCTTTGTAATAAAGGGAGTAGAGATCTCTGAGAGCATCTTCTGAGCCTCAGCAGTCACCCCACCAAGGCAGCAGTGCTTGGGTTTCAGGAACTGTTTAACATTTAGTTGTTTTTTCCTTGTTACCAGACAGTGGATAAGCACCTCTAGAGTGTTGTCAGCTTTCAGTGTAGCCTTAATCTGCTCACACTTCCAAAGTCTGTGTGTACACTCGGATGAGGATGAGCTATCCAGAGCCAAAAAGCTTGAAGATTGTGGAGTGTGTGCTTGTGTAAACCTTGAGAATGAGGCAGACCTGGAGGAAGGCCCCAGAATCATTAGGAGAGCCATTAGGGTTTGGTGTCTTTCATGACTGTTAAAACTTAGTTCAGATTCAGTTTTTCTAATATGTGTATAACTGGTGATGGGAGTTTTAAATTCTCTTTGTTGTTTTTTACTTTTTAAGGAATTGGAGTTAGAAAATCAAGATTTGAAAGACAGGATGAGAGAAGTGCAAGAGGAGCAAAGGATGCTGCTGGATAGAATCAGTGGGCTGCAGCTCCAGCTGAATGAGGTGACCTTGGTGGTGGAATCCCCTGGCTTGAAAGCTCAAATAACCCCTTGAGGCTGACAGTTGAGGCTGGTAGAAGTAAAGGGAAGCATGTGTAGTTAGGATGAGGCTCTCACTGCTTTCCACTGCTGCAAAAGCCTTGGGTCTTGTGATAATATTCAGTGTGTGAGGAGAGCTGTTAACAGCCTCATCCACTGATACTCATAAATCTGAGCAAAAAGAGCAACAAAAGTTTTCAACAGGGAATTTCTCACCCAAGTTTGAAGCACTTTTTAATAAAAAAACAAAAACAAAACAACAAAACAAAACAACCCAACAAAACAAACCTCAAATCCCTCTTCCTTGAGGGCTAAATGTGACCAGTACAACTGAGGAGGGGTATAAAACCTGCACTTTGTTTTGCATTATGAGGTCTCCCATTTGTTCCTCCACTGTATTTTCATAGTGGTCCATTTAAAAACTGTATGTGGATAGAGAAAAGATTTCTTCTCAGAATCCTTGGCTGGCCTGAATTTCTCTTAGCTTTTTTTGAAACAAACCACAAATTCCTTAATACTTGTTTCAAAATTGGGCAAACCTACCCAAAAGCTGTACCCTTCTGCCTCAGGAGTGCAGGAGCTGGAGAACTGGAGAGAGATCCTGGTCTCCTGATGTGCATGGCAAGAGACATTGCTCTGTCAAACAGCCTTAACTTCAGTTCTCTTTATTTCTTTTGCCAGAACTCTGCTGGTAGATGACAGGGGAGCTGTCAGTGTGTAGCATTGACACTGGGGTAGGCTTGTCAGCTAATGAACTGTGTATAAGCCCCTTAAACATTAATGAAAATTTATTGGGGGGGGGATTTTTTGTTATTTTTGCAGGAGCAAATGTTTGCAGATGATCTTGAAAATGAGGTATGACACCTGACAGTGTAACAGACCTATGAAACAGGGGAAGAGACTATTGCACTCATCTTGTGGTATTTAAACCTGTAGAGAAGAGCTCTCTCTAAATGCTAAATGAAATCTGCTGCTAAGTAGCCCTGCTGCCCAGCATTTCTGTCACTACAAATAATATTTCTAATCCCTCTGGCCCCTGTAAAGCAGGCTTCATAAGTATCTCTTCAGTGCCTTTCAGTAATGGAAGGCTAATAAATGTGAATAAATTAAACAACAGCAAATGATGTTGGTATGTATTCCCTTGGCTTATCCTTCAGGACTTGTCTTTTAAAGGAGCAGTGTTGGGGAAGAACTTCAGAATTAAAAGTGCTGATTTTGGCTGAAGTTTTGAACTAAATTTTTGTGTTAGAAATCTGGCTGTTCTTGTGGCTTTGGCTATATTCACTCTTTCTCTTTCAGAAGGATGAATTGAAGAAAATCCTAACTACCAAGGAAAAACAGCAGGAAGAAAGCTTAAGAACTATTGAAGCCCTTAGAGCAAAACTCAGATACTATGAAGTAAGTTAATTGGTTTGAAATGTAAAACAGCAATTGATATTTACAGCAGTAAATCCTTAAGTGATTTTAACTTGTAGAAAGTCCTTAAACAGCTCACTGTAAAAGCTTCCCCTGCCCTTAAATCTCTGTCTTAGCATATAGAGAAAACTGTAGATGAATTCTCAGTTTTATTTCTGTTTGCTCTTAGGTTGACTTTGTGGGATCTGGAAGTAACTTTGGTAACAGTAAGTACATTTCAGCCTTCAAACTTGTCCACAGTGCTCCACAGTGAGTCTTCCCTTTTCCAGTTTTCATATCTCAAACCACACTCATGTCTAGCTCATGACAAGAAAACTGGTCATTGTGACAGCATCAGTGGGTTTGGAAGTGACTTCAGCCACAAGTCCCCAGTTTACACTTGGATTAGAAATTATTCTGTTCCCAGAAACTGAAGCTGTCTGCATCCAACTTGGTTACAGGCCTGTCTTGCTCTTGTGTAACTTAGTGTTGTGAGCCATTGAGAGCTGCTTGGCTGCCTGTCAGGAAGGCTCATTTATTTGGAGTGCTAGGGGATGCTTTTCCCTGGTGTGCTCATGTGCAGACATGCAACTAGCTCGAGGTGCCTGTTTTGCAGAACAATTTGGCCAGCCTGGTATAGCTGGGGAGTTTTTCCCTTAGGAGGAGCTTATCCAGACTTCATATATGACTTAATTAAGGAGGAGTTGTTAGGACAAGAGGAACTTGCCTCTAGTTGCCCCAGGGCAGGTTTAGGTTGGAGCTGAGGAAGAATTTCTTCCTCTTGAGGGTTGTCCAGGCCTGTCCAGGCTGCCCAGGGCAGGGGTGGAGTCCCTGTGATCCCTGGAGGGGTTTCCAAGCTGTGGTGCTGAGGGCCATGGGGCAGTGGTGCCCTGGCACTGTTGGGGGGTGGTTGGACTTTATGATTTTAAGGGTCTCTTCCAACCAGAACAATGGTGTGGTTTTAATACCAAGTGCTTAAACACCAACCCACAGCCTATGACAGTCCCAGTGAACACCACAGAATTAGAAAGGGAAATAATAATTCTTGTGGTCGTGTTGCTGTTTTTAAACAGAGACTAAATGCTGTTTGCTTTCTAAAACTAGGGAAAGAAGATTTATTACTTAAACAAGGCCAAGTGTTTGCTGTGGAATCACAGGTAATAAATATTTTGACACTTGAGAACTCTTTTAGTTATGCTTAGGAAAGCTCAACATGCTGATAGACCCGTGTATATTAAATATTGCTTCTGAATGCAGCAGTTCCAGTCCTGCTTGCTTTGCCATGCTGAATTTTAGCTCCTGGTGCCCTCTAGAGTTATGTTTGTGACACAGCTTTCAATGTCTTCAGATCGTTGGCTTCTGAGTGATCTGAAAACTTAAGCAGGCTCCTGGAGCAGCAGCCACAGTAAAGTGCAATTGGGATTTTATCTCCATCAGTTTTTCTACTTTAAATTCGGCTAAAATTCAGCAGGCTGTTTTCTGCCAGCTCTACAGTCATCCAGTCACCTCCTGCCAGCTTGTTTTGCTGTTGGCTGGATACCTCTTAAAGCAGCAGTTCAGTTCTAGACAAGGACTGTCAGACTCCTGCTGTGAGCCCTGTATGATAGAGATTGGTCCCAGCTGACCAACCCTTCTCACACTTGAGTATTCCAGCTCTAATGCTTCAAGGAGTGAGTGGTGGCCAGAAAGCAATCTGTATACCCTATGCTTTCTTGCCAGATTCACTGATATATGTATTTTGTATGTTCAGGTGACACAGGATAATCCAGTCTCTTCTTACATGATGTTGTCTCAAAGATCTTAGGATTTATTTGTCATTCTTAGTTGAAGTAGTTGATGTGCAATTCTTTAAATAAAAAACAAAGCCCTAAACCAAACAACAACAAAAATACAACCCCAGATAACAACAAAAAAAAAAAAGGGTGGTAGGCACAAAGGAGAACAACAAAAACTCTCAAGCCATACCCCAGGCAGGAATTAAATATTTTTATTTAATGGTCATGTCTGGAACCTAGTGTCTGGTCCTTAGCACGTGAGTTCATTGGAGCAAGCCATTAACAGCCATCATGGCTGGGAGTGAAGGTTGGAAGTGACTAGCAGGGGGCAGGATGGCAGAGCTGGGTGCTGAGAGATCCTTTACTAGACAGTGAATTAAATACCTGTTTTGCTCAGAGCAGGTTGTGCCACCCCTGGCTTACTCTGTTCTGATTCCTAATTATTGCACGTGCTTGAAGGATGGGGGAAATGTTTAAATTTCTTAATTTAAATTTCTTCTAGCAGATGAGTGATTGAATGTGACTAACATGAGGAATTAAATATTCTCTACCTGCACCTTCCTGTCAGTGGGTTGGGAAGCAGTAACATAGTGATAGTCAAGATTTTTTCCTGTTAAAAGCTGGAATACATGTTTTCTGTAACACAAGCAAGAATAGATTAGTGTCTCTAAGAAAAAATCTCAGAGAACTGTTATGCTCCTCTCAGCATAGGTTGAAGACAGTTATTTATGTCCCAGTTCACACGTCTGACTTGTCAAACTTGTAAATGTGCTTCCATTTTCTTTTTGTGCTGCTTTATCTTCAGTCCAGGTCTCTGCTGAGACCCCTGGAGCTCTCCCTGCCGAACCAATCACCCAGTTCAGAGAAGGAGACTTTAAAGAAAGAACTTGACAACGTGAGGACCTGCTATGGTGCAGCAAAAGAAGAGATCAGCAAATTGCAGAGAGAGCTGTCTCAGAAGGTGTCGGAGTGTAAAGCTTTGGCATCAGAGTGTGAAAGAACCAAGGCGGAGTCTGACGGGCAGATAAAACAGCTGGAAGATGCTTTAAAAGATGTGCAGAAAAGGATGTTTGACTCTGAAGGCAAAGTTAAGCAAATGCAGACCCACTTTCTTGCTCTGAAAGATCACCTGACTAATGAAGCAGCTTCGGGAAACAGTAAGTTAACAGAGGAGCTGAAGGATCAGTTGAAAGAAATGAAAGCCAAGTACGAAGGGGCCTCTGCTGAAGTGGGAAAACTGCGGAACCAGATTAAGCAGAATGAATTGCTGGTGGCAGAATTTAAGAGAGATGAAGGCAGGCTGGTGGAGGAGAATAAAAGGTTGCAGAAGGAACTTGTGAAGTTGGAGATGGAGCGGGATAAAAGGGGGAGGAACGTGGCGGAGTTGGAAGGGCAGCTGAAGGAGACGGTGGCCAAGTTGCAGCGCTCTGTGCCTGCTGAGAGGTTTGAGAGCATGAGGAGCTCGCTCTCAAACGAGGTGAACGAGAGGGCCAAGAAGCTGGCAGAGGTGGAGGGAGAGTGTGAGAAACTGCAAGCAGAGGTTCTGCTTTTAAAGAGGGAATCTGAGGGTCAGAAAGCTGAGCTTGCTGCCCACGTGAAGCCGGAAGAGCACGAACAAATGAGGAGTGGGTTTGAGCAAAAAACTGAGGAACTCGGGAAGACGATTTCAGAGTTATCACAGAAGAACCAGGCTTTGCAGAAGGAGCTGGAAAGGTTGCAGCTGGATAATAAGGTGCTTAAGCAGCAGATCCAAATGCTAAAAACAGAAATGAAAAGCCAGAATGTGCCTTTAAAAATCCATGAGGAACTGAAGAAAGCCAACGACCTGACTGTTGGTGACCTGACCAAGAAGCTTTTTGAAGTCACAAAGAAATATAACGAAAGCAAAGCAGAGGCTGAGAAGTTGCTGGCAGAGAAGAACAGCTTGAGCGAGAGCATCGGCCAATTCCAAGCTGTGTACCTGTCTCCAGAGCAGCACAAAAAAGAAATGGAAGCTTTAACATCCAGTGCTGTTGAACTTGAAAAGCAGCTCACTGAGCTTCAGAGAAAATACGACGAGGAACAAGCAAAAGTGTGCAAACTAGTCTCTGAAAACACCGCCGTCAGAGAGACGCTCCGGGATCAGTACGTGTTGGCTACAACCCATGAGGAGATCAAAACAGCCTTGAATAACACCCTGGAAAAGATGAGCAGGGAGATGTCTGATCTGAAGGCAAAAACAGAAGAGAGAAAGCAACAATTCCTGAGGGTGGATGAAGAAAATGGGGCTTTGAAAAATCAGGTGAGACTCCTTCAGAATCAGCTACAAACTGAGTGTATGAGTTTGAAAGATCACCAGACTGCAGTGGCAGCTTTAAATAAAACCATCCAGGAACTTCAGGAGAGCAACGTTGCAATGACAGCTGAATATAAGAGGGGGCAAGAAGAAATTTCACAGCTGCATGCAGAAATTGAAGCCCAAAAGAAGGAACTCGACACAATCCAAGAATGCATTCAATCCAAATACGCCCCTGTCGCCTCCTTTGAAGACAGAGAGCAAAGCTTTGCAGCCACGGTGAAAGAACTGAAAGCACAGTTGCAGGAACAGATGCAGAGGCGCAGAGAAAGCGAGGAGGAAAATGAGAAGTGCAAACAGGAGAATGAAAAGCTCAAAAAGGGTGTTCTGTCCATCCAGGCAGACCTGCAGCAGAACTACATCCTTGCTGAGAAATCCCGTGACATGGAGAAAATGTTTGGGAGGAAACTGGAGGAGCTGAATAAGCAACTGAGAGAATTGCTGCAGAGGTACACGGGTGAAAGAGAGGAGGAGGAGGAGCTGCAAGAGAGTGCTGAGGAGCCTAGAACTCTGCAAGCTCAGCATCTTTCACCAGAGCAAATGGAAGCCTTGAAGGCAGCTCTTGGTCGCACTGTGGAGGATCTGAAGGAAGCCCTCAGAACAAAGAAGGAATGTTATGACAAAGAGAGGCTGAAAGTAGGAGAATTGCAGCAGGAGCTGTCGGGTCTGAAGGAGTCTTCCATACCCTTGGTGGAATATACCCAAATGAAGGAAATGCTGGAACAAGAAATGGTAGGGATCAAAAACAGCTTGAAAGAACAGGAAGAAGAAAACCAGGTTAAAAGCGAGGAGATCGTCAGGCTGCAGGCTGAGCTCCAGCTTGCTCAGCGGGCTTTAATAGAGCTGGAGAGCAAGGAAGTGGTTGAGGTGGCAGAATACAGAGCCATGAGAAGTTCTCTGGAGGCCCAGGTCAGCCGTGTAGCTGAGGACTTGTCCACCATGAGCAAGAAGTACGAGGCAGCGTGCGAGGAGGCGCTGCAGGCGAAGCAGAGCGAGCTCTCCCTGAAGGATGAAAAGGAGCTGCTTCAGTTGAGGAGCTGCAGCATTGAGCAAGAGATCAAAGACCAGAAGGAGCGTTGTGATAAATCCCTGACCACCATTATTGACTTGCAGAAGAGAATTCAGGAGTCTGCAAAGCAGGTGGAGGCCAAGGATAACAAGGTGGGATGGCAGACGACTCCTTCCTGCTAAACTGAAATGTCAGGAGCATTAATTAGACCTCAAATAAAGCTATTTAAGTATTCAAGCATTAATTAGACCTCAAATAGAGCTATTTAAGCATTCAAGTGTAGAATCGGAATGCCCTGGGTTGGAAGGGACCTCCAAAGGTCACCTGGTCCCACTCCCCTGTAGGGAGCAGGGACATCCTCAACTGGAGCAGGTTGCTCAGAGCATGATTTTGTGTGCTGAGTGGTAGGTACCTGGCACTGGCCCAGACCTGAGAAGTTGAAGCCCTGGTTTTGGCAGCATCATACAAAGCTTTTTCAGTTCCTTTTGTTTCAGGTGTCATTTGTTGTATTTCAACTGTTAAAACTTCCAAGCTGAGCTGCAGGCTTTTGGGCCATCAGCTCACTCTTCCATTGCAGCTGTATTTGTTCAGCATCTCTGACTTGCCTTCTTATGATTCAGTGTTCTCTTTGGAAATGAAACCTACATTATCTTTAAAGCAGAAGTCACTTAAGTCACTGGCTGATCCCCAGGGTCCATACCTCACAGATTTCAGTGCTAGGAAGCATAACCTGAGCCAGGGATAGCACTGATAGCACATCATGAACATGAAGTCTTCTCTTTGTAAAGTCTCTTAACCAGTGTCATGACAATGAGAAGGTTGCTCAGAGCCCCCCCAACCTCACCTGGGATGGGGCAGCCACCACCTCTCTGGGCAGCCTGGGACAGTATTTAAAGGGTATTGAAGTAGATGAAGGATGTCTTGCTTAACAAAACCTAAATGATGGTTTTTTATTTTCTTAAAGATAACAGAGCTGCTTAATGACGTCGAGCGGTTAAAACAAGCTCTTAATGGCTTGTCCCAGCTTACCTACACCACTGGGGTTCCCTCAAAGAGGCAGAACCAGCAGGTTGAAATGCTCCAGAGCCAAGTGAAAACTCTGCAGCAGCAGCTGGCTGTAAGTAGTCCTGCAAGGTGTAGTCTGAAAAGTGATGGCACTGCTCCCAGTGCCCTGCATAAGTCAGGAAATACACATGTGGGCACTGGGGCTGGCTCTGGGCTTGGGCTTCAGAAGTAGAGTCTTCTTCAGATTTATCTTTTTCCCTCACTGCTTCCTTCTGGGGCCTGGGGCACCCAGGAATACTATGGGGGTGACTTCAGGTCCTAACAGAAGCCCCATATGTGAGCAGAGCTCTTTCTAACTCTGTACAGAAGTTGGACACAACTTTACTGACATTTGCAAGGTTGTTCCTTGTAAGGCAAAGTGTTGTTCAGTGGGGTAGCTTTAACCAAAGGGCTGTTGATGAAACCAGTCTGTGATCTGGGCACACCAGAGCCAGTTGTCTTTTGGCAAAAGTCTTTGCTATGAGTAAGCAATAAAAAGTGAAGCAGGGACTTATCTCCCTTCATTAACCAAGAAATATAGTAACTTTAACCTTGAAATTCTGCTTTGGCTGGTGTGTAAGTGCACACAGCTGGAAATAGGCACCAAGTAGACCTTTGTCAGCTTCATCTCCTCTTCCCATCTTTTTTTAGGATGCTAAGAGGCAGCATCAAGAGGTGGTCTCAGTTTATCGGACACATCTCCTCAGTGCTGTACAGGTATGATTGTTATGGTGGCTTTTACTCCATCTCAGGGGTGAGGTTCTTGAGGCATGTTTCCAACTGCCATGCTGGAATATCACAGACTTGAAACTAGCATCATCAAGTACCTGTTTTCATGGCAGGAGTTTTAATTTGTAATGGACTGATCTGGCAAAAAAAGTGGCCCTGTGCCACAGCTGGCATCTGACTGCATCTCACTGCCATGTGTCACCTGTAGAACCTTCTGGGAGGGGTGGTGGGTGATGCAGCATGTTCCTAACACTGCATCACCCCATAATGCTGGAGAGTTCAAAGTTGAGTAGTCAGACCCATAAGGCAAACTTACCCCCTGGTTCTCATGGGACAAGAGTATGAGCACCTCACTCCAGTCTTAGGGCTTGAGATCATGAGACACACAAATGAGGGACTTGAACTCCAGCAGCAGGCTGTGGAGCCTAGAGGATGGGGGTGGTGGTTTTTATTTTCATCAAGGAACCTGCTCTGTCAGAGCCAGACCCTCCCCTCAGTCCTGAGGGGAAAACCCAACAGGATTCCTAAAGAGTTTGAGATTTCCCCAGCGAGCGCTGAGAACAGAGCAGTGGGTTAAGACTTGGGGGTCACTTTGCAGACTCTCCTCATGGTTATCACTTTGAATTTTAATCACTTTGAATTTTAACCAAGTGTTTGCTTGCTCTAGGGTCACATGGATGAAGATGTCCAGGCTGCTTTGCTGCAGATCATTCGAATGAGACAGGGACTTGTTTGCTGACGTGCTTGTCTGTAGGAGTGCTGTGATGACGGTAGTGACACCCTGCATGAGATTGCTGTACTTGTGATAACTGACCTGCAGTTACACCCTCCAAACACAAAATGACTTCCAAAGCTGAAACAGTTTCTTCTGGGAAACCAGTGGAATGAGGCTCCTGAGTTTCAGATCTGACTCTCCTCTCATTAGATTAATAAATGGACGTAGAACGTCTTCTAAAGTTGGGACTTTAGTCAAACTGACTGTCAAGATGAGGACATAGTAGTTTAAATAATTTTAATGTCTGATTGACCACTGATTAAAGCAAAGCCTAGACCCAGAAACTCAGAAGTTTATCCTCAAACTTGACCTCAAATGGTATGGTGAAAAATAAACTACATTGAGCTCAGCCAAGTAATGGTAGCTGTACATCTCCTTTAAGGATGAAGAGAAAGTGGCTGTTTTGTCACATAAGCTGCTCAAGAGACACTAAAATATGCTTTGTAAGTCAGCTCCAGGGGTAAGCAAAAGTATTTAGGTGTGGGCTGTAACTTGGCTGGCCAGGTTACAGACCTTGTATTTAAATATAAGCTGAAGATACAGTGCCTTTGCTTTTTGCAAGACTTAAATCAGGTTTTCTCTCAAAAGACTTTTATATTTGCCTCCTTCCCTCCCTCCAAGATTTTTTTTTTTGAATGCTTTTCATTCTTGATTACTGAAATAGTGGGACTGGAGTGTCACAGTTTGCAGAGCAGTGTTTTGATCTGAAGGTAATAGCCCTGTGTGATCCCATTCTCATGTGGGTGTAGACTGAGCAGCTTGTTAAGCTGTGCACTGGATAATTCAGGTATTGGATTTTCAAACCCTATTTCATGGAAGTTTAAGGTTGTTTTTTTTTTTCTGCTGAACTGTAAATTATGTACTGTAATCTTATTTATGGGGAAAGATGCAAATAGTAAGGACTAATGGAAGGAGGATTTTTATTTGCTTGGAATCTACTTATTAAACAAGACAGGGCTTCATTATTACCTGAAGGATGATGTTCCCATAAGTAAGTTTTATGAAAGAAACATGAAATTAGGGACTATTCAAAGGAATGAATCAGAAAAAGGAGCCTGATAAGGTATGTGGCTGTTTGGATAGAGCCAACAGCATTAAGTGCTCTCAGGAGCTGTGATCACTCCAGTCTGCTTGAAACCATTTGATTCTAACTGGCAAGTAGGACTCTGGTGTCCTGATGAGGAAGAGAAACTTCCTCAGCCATAGTCCTGAAAAATAAGGGCTTAAGTTGGAGCTCAGTTCTCTGCTTTGTGTGAACTGGACTCCTTGCTGAGCTGCACCTCAGGCTTGGCTCTCCTCAGTTGTTTTGTTTGTTGTTTTGGTTTTTTTTTTTTATCAGTTGAATAAAGTTTATTTCCTTTGTCCCTTCTGGGGAAGAGTTGTAGATTGAAGAGACAACTGCTGCATAGAGGAGGATGCAGACAGTGATGAATGTGCAGGGCAGTTTTTATTATAGAAATAATATATTTGCTAAATATATGTCTGTAGTTCAACAGATCTGCTGCTTTCCTTTAATTTCTTAGAGGACTTCTACAGGAAACATCTCAGTGTATACATTGCATTTTAGCCAAATTCTTTAATGATTGCATTACTTGAACCTCTTTATTAGAGAGAAGTTGTTTTCATATACTAACCCTGGCCTCTTTTGATATTGTAAGTTTCCATACTGAGGGAGTTCTATGGATGTTTTTCTCAATTTCTCCCTTACTACAGTATCAATAAAACATTTTCTTCTTTTTTTTTTTTTTCCTTGTGGTCAATTCTGTAAAAGCTAAAGAAATTTAAATAGTTTGGCTAAATCTTGAGCACTGGAGGGTGTTGAACACACTTGAACGCTGTTGAATTTGTTGGGGTTTTTGTTCTCTTTCTCTTTTTAAGGCATTTGTTTTCAGGGGTCTGCTGGGATTATTGCTTTTATTATTATTATTATGCATTTCCAGAGTATGTGGTTGGTAAAATATGGATGATATTGACTGATATTGAAGAGCTGGTAGAATTTTTAAGAGCAAATCACCTCTGGCCTCTTGTGCAGCCATCAGAGTGAGTGGTCTGGGTTGGGGGTGAACCAGAGAAGTTTTACTACTGCTTTTATTAACATATTTTAATTGCTTGCAGTGCTGGTTCCAAGAGAAGCAGCTGCTTCTTGGTGCCACAGCTCTTGCCAGCTTGGTGGCAGCAGCTGGCTGGGGAGTTCCCACTGAGGTTACTTTGCCCTTTGTTTTTAACAGCAGGGTGGGAAGACAGTCCTCCTGGGACTTTAGTGTGGCTGCCTGGGAAGGAAGTCCTTCTGTAGGAGTCAATGCAAGATAAAGAAAGCAGTTGGAGTGAGAACCTCAATCTGTGTTGCCTTGGCATCCAGTATTTCAGGGTTACTGTCTAAGTTTGGGGTGGTTTGTGGTGTATTTTCCCCCTTTTGGGCCCAATTGCCTCCTGAAGGTGCCTGTGAAACCCCATGGCAGCAACACTCCCCTTTCCATCCACACCAAGAGGAGAGGGAGGGAGGTCACAGAAATGTCAGATGGAAACGAGATGCATCTCAGAGGCTGGAGGGGCTGCACCAGAGGTATTTTGTGAGCTGTTCATGGACCAGTAAAGCAACATTAATAGGGTAATGCAGCCCATAATGGCCTGTTGGCACCACGTCCCCCCTCCACAGCAGCGTGGTGTAAAGGGGGTGTGTGACTTCTTGTCTGGAGCAGCTCATTTGGAAATGTCTCTGAGCTCTGGAAAGTTTATAGAGATTCCTGCTTTTCCCTTTATTTATTTATTTTAAAAATCTAGTGCTTGCATTGCTCTGCCAACTCAGAAAATTAACTTTTAATAGAAAAAGCATACATATAATTCAGTCACAGCTATTAGATCAGATGGGTTTTACATTAAGTGAAAAAGATGTTGAGCATTTAAGGGGCCATTAAATTGTGAAGCTTTTTATTGTTGGACTCGTAGCCTTCAAGCCAGCACTCTGCTGTGAAGAATATTTATTCTTACATTTGCAGAGTGTGTGAGGAGATGGGAGGGAGTGCATCTGAAAAGAGGGTAGGACATGAAAATGTGATGTTTTTCCACTTGGTGAGCAGCTAGTTTTATTTCATAATAATTAGTTTTACACTTCATTAAATGCTGGGGTTTTGCTTATATGCTCTTAGAATACAGTGGAGAAGACTTTCAAAGGCCTCAGCAGGGCATCAAGTTGAGAGTTGGATAATCCAGTGTGGAGGTGCTGCAGAGAAAGGTGGGATCTTTGTGGAAATTCCTCTCATCTTGATTATTTTGGGTGCAAAACACTCCTGGTTGGCACTTGACTTGCCAAGTTCAGGTCTTCTAAGTTCACAGAATGGTTTTGGTTGGCAGAGACCTTTGAGATCAAGTCCAACTGTTCCCCCAGCACTGCCAGGTCACCACTAACCCATGGCCCTCAGCACCTACATGGTCTGTAAATATCACAGGTATGAAAAGGGATGATCTTGTCACCATGCCTCTGGTACCCAACTTGCAAATTCCTCTGGAAGCAACAAAATTCCTTTGTTTGGGGTTGTTTTTTGAGGGAAGCAAGGATGGGAGAGGTGAATTAAATGATCTTTCTGTCAATGAGAAAATCACTATGCAAGTGGAGAAGCTTGGGGGGGTGCCAGATGAGATACCAGAATATGAAAGTGGTTTGAAGCTCAGGGAGATGGGCAGAGTTGGGTTGGTTTTGTCTGTAGTTTGTGTGTGTGTAGGAGGCCAAGGATTTTAAAGGAGCACTTGCTGCTAGCAAGGGTAATGGGCAGGGTTTTAAAAGAAATGGCTTGAGAAATACCCATTAAGTATTTATGGGCCTGCCTTGAAATGATGGGACTGGAATATGTTCCAGCTGGGGAGCTCTTTACAGGAATGTACTGGAAAAGGCAGAGTGGGTGGTGAGGTAGGATATTAAAGCTACTAGTGCATGGCTTGAAATGGCAGAGAACATTGTCCTCTAGGCTTGAAAGCTCCAGTGAGGAGAGAGCTGCCTGCCAGGGGACTCCTGTGACTTACAGCACCTTGGGAAGAGCTTGGATTTTAGCTCCAGAAGGAATTAAAAGGCACTGGGGGGGAAAGCACTGATTGCCCAGGGAAGCTGTGGATGCTCCATCCCTGTCCAGCTTTCGTCTTGAGCACTTCCAGGGTTGTAAGCAGCCTGGTCTAGTGGGAGGTGTCCCCGTGGGACTTGGAACTAGAGGATCTTTAAGGTCCCTTCCAATCCAAACCAGTCTGGGGTTCTAGAAGCAGGTGACCTTGTCTCCTTTCAGGAATCTGGACTGTCAGCAGCTTGCTCTGCTCTGAAGCTTGACAGAGTTGTCAAATTCCTCTGAATCCAAATAAAAGACAACTGTGTGTACACTTCTCAGCCCTCCAGTCTGACACTCAAGCTGTTGGAGGATTTTTCTGGAGGTGCTGTGTTGATGTCTTCCACACTTGCAACGAGTGGGTGTCAGGCACTCGGGGAAATATGGGACCTCTGTGTTCCTGCCTATTTTAGTATGAAATCTGAGGCAGAAATAGGGGAACTGACCCTATTCCAGCAGCACCCCCCTGCCCCTGGCAGTTCAGTCTCTCACATCCTACTGGTGCTACAGGGTAGAGAAATCAGCAGGTGTTTAAGCAGCACCACGCTGTGATCAGGGGGTAAAAAACCCCAAAACCTGCAGGTAAAAAGCACTTGCTTTGGTAACAAGCCAAACCTCATGGGAGGTTCTCTGGCCATGCTCCAGCCCCTCGGTGTCCTGCTGGGAGTGAGGGTCTCTCTTGGTCCTTAGTGTCTGAGCTTTGCATGTCAGAGTGGGAGGTGCTGTCAGCAGAAGGCTGGCTGAGCTGTGGCTGAGCAGAGGTTGCCATCCTGAGCACTGGGACACCAGTGGCTGCTTTTCCATGTGCCAGGAGGTGCCCCATGCCATGGCTCAGACCTGGCAGGAGTGCTGGGTGCTGCTCACAAGCCCCGGTGCAGCAGGAGGGAGAGGATCTGACATGGCCTGGGGGGATTTAAGCGGAGTGTTAATGTCTCTGCAGGTGTGAGGAGAGTCTTTAATCTGCTTGTGCTCTTGAGCTGCTCTAGAGCTGAGCAGTCTGGGGATAAAGGACGGGTCAGGGAGAGCTTTGACATTAGTGGTGCTTCAGCAGGTCCCTACCTGCAGCCTGCTTGTGTCTTTCCTCCTCTGCTTTACAGAGGCTTCCTCTGAATCTCAAACAGCCGAGGCTGGCTGGAGCTGCTCACTCTGGTCCTTGCCAGAAACGTGACCTTGGGAAGCTGAAGTGAGATTATTTAAACACCCAACACCCCCCAGCACAGCCCCCGTGCCCCTCATCCACACTCCAGCCTCTGGCTGCTGCCTTCTGCTGTCTGATAGAGCATGTGATTTAAAAACTTCCCGGGTCACCTTTGCAGTATCTCAAATGCAATTGATGGGGAAGCCAGGGACGCATTTTAAAGCAAATTACATGGAACAAATAAACCAATCTGCTTCTCAAGTGCTCTCGTGCCTTTGAAAACACTGACACTCTGCTGGGCTTTTGAAGGGTGTTTTTACTCATTCTAATTGAGTTGACCTTAGAAAAAAAAAAAAAAATAGGTAACAACTGAACAAAACCAAAAGGCTTTACCCTACTGCAGAATGGGAATGCTGGTGGCAGCCAGTGCCAGGTGCTGTGGAGTGCAGAGGGCAGGGACCTGGATGTGGCCAAGGGCAGGCAAGGAGAATGCTGATCAATATCTAAAGCATGGGGGGCCAAGGGGGTGGGGCCAGACTCTGGGCAGTGGTGCCAGTCACAGGACAAGGGGCACCCACTGGAACCCAGGAGGTTCCAGCTGAGCAGGAGGAGAAAGTTCTTTGGTGTGAGGGTGTCAGAGCCTGTGCCAGGCT
>JAOEGS010007207.1:29161-53082 GCA_025447755.1 Corythornis vintsioides
TGTGGCCTCTTATGGACCTGATGGAGCGGGTCCATGTCTCTCCTGTGCTGAGGGCTCCAGAACTGGATGCAATACTCCAGGGGAGGTCTCGGCTTCCTTTCACTTCCCAGAACGGGTCGTGGTGCTCGGAGCCAACCCAGGAACTCTGCCTGGGCTTTGCCCGGCCTGCCCCGTGCTGCTGCTGCTGCTCTTTTGGGGCTGGAACACAGCGTTTTGAATCCCCTTCTACCTGCCCTGCGCCCTTTGGAGAAGGGAGCTGCAGGAGCCCTGTGCTGCCGGTGGCCCCGCAGCCTGCAGATGGTGCCAGAGGCGTGGACAAGAGCGAGCCGGCTGCTCCTGCACAGCTCCTGCCCAAACGGTGCTCTGGGGGAGCGCCGGGCTCGGTGGCACAGAGGTAATACGATGGTAATACCGGGAAGCGAGCGGAAATTGAGAAGCAATCTCTACCGAGAGCATTCCAAAGTTCAGGGAAAAGCTGTTACAAAACATGCTGCCTTAGCTGCTTGGCAGCGTTGCCTTGGAGCAGGAGAAGCCTTGAGAGCCATGCCCAGGTGTGGGAAAGGTGCCCCACTTCTGTAAGAAACGGTTTGTGGCTTCGTCGTTCTCCTGCGCTGCGTCTGCTCCGGCACCAGTGCCCAGACCTGGGCACCATCCGTGTGGTGAGAGCTGGTGGATGCAAAGACACAGCAAGGTTTTGCTCTTCCAGTGCCCTGGGAGGAGTATCTGGAAGAGGTGCCCCTCCACCACCTGTCTGGTGTGCCAGGGATCACACACCAGCTCCCTTACCCATCCTGTGTCGTGTTCCAGCCATCCCACGTGGATCTCCCCTGGTTCTGGAGGTCTTTGAAGGCATTTTCATTAATCATCAGAGTGTTTAGGGCAGTTTAAAGAAGGACAGGCAGGCAGGTTCTGGAGTTAGCCTTTCACTGCTCCAGGGTGGGTGTCTGGAGAGCAGCAGTAGATCTGCTGTGGTTTGTTGCTGTCACAGGGCCAACAGACCATCTTTTTGTCTCCAAAGATGTCAGACTGACTGGTTTCTTGTTAAGGGCACCTGGTAAGAACTGGAGGTTAGCAACAGGTTTGAATAAAAGACACCCTGGTCCCTCCTGCTGCAGGGAATGTCTGCTGCCAGGGCAAGCCTGGCACGAGAGCTCTGTTCATACTGGAACCAGTGTTCTAGGGAAGCACTGATCACACAGAGCTGGGATACATCTTCCTTTGAAGCCTCTCTCTGTGTCTTCCAAGCCCAGGACATCTTCCTACTGATGTCCAGGAGCAGCATCCTTGGAGAAGCTGGGCCCAAATGGCTGCTGCCCATGGCACTGGGGGGAGTGGTTGTGGGTAGTAGCCCAAGAGCCCTTGTGAATTATGCTTGCTTAGTCAAAACGTGCTCGTTGGTGCTGCTTCTGCCATGCCACTGAGCATGTGAAAGGGCTGTTTGTTAGACATGGGGACAGGCTCTTTGCTGGCTCTGCAGCAGCCTGTGGACATAATTGTTTTTCTGTGGCCAGGCCAGCTGGCTGCCGCATGGGATTGGCATCTTCCTCGCTCCACTTTGGTTTCTGTGCAGCCTCGTTTCTTCCTAGGTGATAACTTTACAGAGGAGACTAATGACCACATGTTGCTGAAACACTGCTGGGAGCTCAGCTGGGCCTGGCCAGCCTGGCTGGGGAACAGCTGCTGAGCAAAGACAGCAGAGGGAGCTGCCCCAGCAGAAGTGGAAGAGGTTGACCCCTTTTCTCTCTGACAGGGCTGTTAGCTCTTTAGGATCAAAGCTTTTCACATTTGGTCGCTGTACTTGAAGAAGCTCAAGTGTTTCCACAGCAGACATTAGTGATTCTGGCTCTGCTCCCTGCCACCCATCCCCAGATCCACTTTGCGAGCGTTCTCCTTGGAACTGTAGTTTACAAAAATAAAACCTAGATTAAAGCCCATAGAGCTGCCCCGAGGTTGGAATTGATGCTGGTATGATGTGTTGCCAAAGAGAGAATTACTCAGGAGTGTGGATTAGAGCTGTTTGTCTCCAGGAGGACCTGGTCTTCAAAGCCAGGGAATTTTCCCAGCTCTAGCTGGTGCATCTTCAGCTACCAGGCTCTGGTGCCTTCTCCACGGGCACCAGACTGGTTTTATCTTGGCTTCTTCATCTCCTTTCTTCCTATCTGGTTCAGGATTCTCCCATGCTTGTCTGCTGGCCAGGACTCTCTGCAGCCTTCCCTGTTGCTGTCTCTCGCCAGCTGTAAAAACTTCAATACTTGGAAAAATATTTTTCTTCCTGTTGGGAGAGAGGTTACATTTTTATTTCTTTTTCTTTTTTTTTTTCTTTGTTTACTTGTTCTAAACGCTCTGTGCTCCTGCAGCACTGCTGAGGGTCCAAATGCTCAAGGAAGGTTTAGAAACTCCAGCTGCTGGCTCTGGGGAAGGAGATGCTGCTGCTGGGCTCATGCAGGAGCTGGGCAGTGCTGGTGCATTGTGGCAGCATCTCCAAGCAGCAGTCCAGGGGCTCCTGGGCATAGGGAGTGCTGAGGGATTGTGGGAGCAAAGGGCTGCTGAAGTCGAGGCTGTTGTTCAGCAAAGCAACTCAAAAAGACCTCAGCTGCATCCCCCTGCCCAGGAGTGAAGAGCAATGCCAGGAGTGGCTGAGGTTTGCCAGCTCTCGGTGCCACCCTGGGCGCTTGGCTCCTGGGCATAGAGAACTTGGCACAGGAGTCTGGGGTCCTGCTGTGGCTTGAAGCTCATTGTTCATGTCCAGTGCATCAGAAGGAAGCTATCCCAGGGGAGTGGTGGGTGCTGAATCCCATCGTGCCATCTGCAGGAGGCACCAGGCCAAAGCTGGGGGGAAGAAGCTGAGCTGTGCCCGGCGGGGTGGAGGGGAAGGTGCTGGGGGGTCCTCCAGGCTGCTCTCAGAGGAGAAATGATCAAGGCACTGGTGGATGTTTTGATGGCTTCAGGCTTTATTTATTAATGTTCCATTTCTGCCTTGTTTGTCCAACTCCTTAACAAGGTCAGGGCTGTAAAACAAAAATAGCATCTGCGGTGGATCCCAGCCCTGCCTTTTCTATCTCCTTTCAAACACAGCCTGGATCTCTACAGACAAAAACCCAGCCTGGCAGGGAGAAGGGTGAGACACCAGCTT
Organism: Corythornis vintsioides; assembly: GCA_025447755.1. Taxonomy (NCBI): domain Eukaryota; kingdom Metazoa; phylum Chordata; class Aves; order Coraciiformes; family Alcedinidae; genus Corythornis; species Corythornis vintsioides. The sequence continues at coordinate 32,295 of JAOEGS010007207.1, forward strand.
CCCCCCACACCCCCCACCCACAGAAGTTCTTCCAACACCCGAGGACCTGCTTCCTTATGTGTCGGGACCCCAGGACGGTTTAATTTCTGTGTCAGCGCTAATTGATTGGAAGCAACAATTTTGCCAGACAAAGCTGTAAATGAGTTTCAAATGGGGGAAGCAGGCCACCCACCACCCAGCTATCACATTGCAGGAACAACATGAAACGTCGAGCGAAACCATAACCCGGGGAAGGCGAGCCCAAGTGAAACCAGATTTCCACTCATTCCCTTTTTCCCTGGCAAAGTGGAACCAGATGGTTTGTGGCTTTGATAATAAGAGAGGCCGGTTCTTTCAGAGGCAGCTTAAAGCCCGGGGATCGCACAAAGGGATGGGCTGAGCAGCTCAACCTCCAGGGCAGGAATTCTGCCCGGGGAGACCGTCGGCATCTGAAACCCTCCCAATAAAAACATTACAGAAGATTGTCCTCCTAATTGCGACCCGGCCCTCCCCCCTGGCCCGGCCCCACTCCCTGCCTGGTGTGAAATACCAGCCCTGCTCCCAGGATTGGCTGCAGAGGAGAATCTTGCCCTGGGTTCCCCACGAGGCAGAGGGTGCCTGGGTGGCTGTGGAGGGGCCTGGGCAGCAGGGCCTGGCTCTGGGGGGAGGTGAGTGATGCTTCCTGAAGGCTGTGGGGCAACCACCTCCTGCACCTGACCTCTGCAGCCACGCTTCTCCTGGCCTCTTGGAAGCCTGTGGGATGGAAGAGACCTTTTGGATCAAGTCCAACAGTTAACCCAGCACTGCCAGGGCACCACTGCCCCATGTCACTTGGCACCACAGCTCCACAGCTTTGGAAACCCTTCCAGGGATCACAGGGACTCCACCAGAGCCAGAAGGTCTCCTCTGAACCTCCTTTGCTCCAGGCTCAACAAGCTCAAATCCCTCATCTGCTTCTTACCACACTCCTCTCCAGCTGCCTCGTGACCAACACCCCCAGCTCCTTTCCCACTGGGCACTTTCCAGCTGCTCTGCCCCAGCCTGGAGCTGCAGGGGGTTGGTGTGACCCTAGGGCAGGACCTGGCCCTAGTTGAACGTCATCCCATTGATCCAGCCTGGCCAGACCTGTGTGGAGCCTCCTGACCCTCCAGCAGATCAACACTCCCACCCAGCTCGGTGCCATCTGCAGCTTATAGAGGGTGCACTTACAATCTAGGGTGAAGAGCACTGAGTAGCACTGAGGTTTGGCCACAGCTTTGTGGTGGAGCTTGAGCTGACTCAGTCTCTCTGAGCTGGGAGCTCTGCCTCCTTAGAGCTGTTTCCTGCGTGGCTGGCTGGGTCTGGCACCGTGTGGGGCGGTGGTAACAGCCCCGTGCCCGCGCTGGGCTGCCGGGTTTCAGCCGCAAGCGCTGCTGCACTGGGTGAAAGCTGAGTGTCACCCTGCTTAAACAGTCAGACTTGGCAGGCTTCTGCTTCTGTCACCTCCAGGGTGGGTTAGAAACAACCAGCAGGTCCTAGAGGTTGGGTGGGCTGTGTTGGAGCATCACCACACCAACACCCTGCTCTGATCCTGGGCTTGTGCCTTGAGGTGAAGTTTTATCTGAGTAAAGATCTCCTTTGGTTTATTGTGGAGCAGAGGGAAGGGAGCCATTATGAGGAGGCCCCTTCTGTCTGTCTGTCTTTCCTGCCCTGACAGGGGCCCTCTGGCAGCAGAAAATGCTGCAGTCTGGAGGAAAGTTCCACAGGGATGTGAAAGCATAAGACCTGCTTCCAAGTTCAGTGCAATTCCATAATTATCCACATATTCTGAAGCAGCTGGTGCCCTGTTCCTGGGACAGCACCTTGGTGTTGTGGGGACAGACAAAGGACCTGGTCTCTGCCTTGGTAAAGTAAGTGGAAATTCCTGAGGACTTCCATGGTTGGGCACAGAAATCTTCATCTTCTTTGGGAAGTTCTTTCTTCAGGCTGATGTCTCCTGATTGTCACAGTAGCTCTGGAGTGGGAAAAGTTTTCTGCCTTTTTCTGGTGGTTCCTTTTGGTTCAGTTTTTTTTTGTTTGTTTTAAATATTACTTTATTCCAAGCCAAGTCTTCTCACAGCCACCCTGGGAATTGACTTGGCAGGGGTGTTTCCTGGTACGTGGTGCAGCGAGTGGTGATGGAGCAGAGACAACGAGCTCCTGTTGGCAGCTCTTGTTATATCTCTCTGCTGGCTGGCGAGGGGTTCTGGGGGAGCTGCCCTTGGATGAGAGCTTTGAAGAAAACCATCAACAAATAATTGCCATTTCCTCTTCAACTTGTGGTGAGGCTTGATCCGAGCCTGAGGAACCACCAGGGTGTGGGTGAGGATCACCCAGCCAGAAGCCTCCACCTCGGCCCGGGCGGAACGTGGTGCCATCGCTCCTGAGCCACCGTGGACAGCTTCAGACATCCCAACACAACAGAAGGTGGGTAGGAAGTTCTACAAGACCTTTGTACTGGTGTGTGCTGGTCTCTCCTCCTGTGGAGGGGTTTGTCTTCTCTTTTGTCCACTCAGAGGGATCAGGGTTGTATTTGTGTGTGATCTTAGGGGTGTTCAGCCTGGAAAGAAGGCTCTGGGGAGACCTTCTGGGACCTTTCAGGGCCTCAAGGGGCCTGTCAGAAAGGTGGGGGCAGAGTTTTGAGCAGGGCCTGTTGTGATGGAATAAGTGGGATGGTTTTATACTAAAAGAAGGAGAATTTAGACTGGAGAGAAGGAGAAATTGTTGGTGCTGAGGGTGGTGAGAACCTGTTCTAGACTGCCCAGAGAGGTGGTGACTGCTCCATGCCTGGCACCATCCCAGGTGAGGTTGAGGGGGCTCTGAGCACCCTGCTCTGGGTGCAGATGTCTCTGCTCCCTGCAGGGGGGTTGGACCACATGACTTATCCTCTGTTCCAAGGAACAAGTGCCAGGACAAGAACCAGCCTTGAGTTGTCCCAGGGCAGATTTAGGTTATAGCTGAAGAACAATTTCTTCCCCTCCAGGGCTGTCCCAGGCTGTCCAGGGCAGGGGTGGAGTCCCTGTGATCCCTGGAGCGGTTTCCATGCTGTGGAGCTGTGGTGCTGAGGGACACAGGTCAGTGGTGCCCTGGCAGTGCTGGGGGGTGGTTGGACTTGCTGATCTTAAGGGTCTCTTCCAGGCCAGGTGACTCCAGGATTCCCAGTGCACTTGCACTCTGGGCAGCTGGGGTTGGGCTGTGCCTGTCAAGCAGCAAAGCTCCTTCTCAGTTCCTCTGGCAAAGCTCGTGTGAGACACGGGGTGACAGAGACACAGAGACGGATCGGAAATTCCCATCGCAGCCGGAGAACACCCCGTGGCCCTTGTGCTTGCGAGGACTCGCAGTGATCATTATTCCTGTAGCATCTTCCCCTCCCGGGGTGCCTGTGGAATTACAATGCCGGGTTCTCCCGGGCTAATGGCTGTTTGGAACAACAAGATTGATTGCTTTCTCCTTTAATTATTTGCACATCACCGAGGCTTTGCAGAGCGCTGTAGGTGACAGAAACCGCAGTTCAGCGCCGCAGCGTTCGCCCATCCTGGGGATTTTTCCAGCTTGGCCACCAGCAGGGCTGTGGGAAAGGAGGAATGCAAACATCTCTGTCCTCTGGTGACCCGCCTGCCTTTATCGCGCCTTCACGTGCATCTTTGGGGAGCAGCCCGGGCGTCTCGCCCCTCTCCTGCTTGCCGTGGATGAATTCAAGCTTTTCCCTGCTCATTTGCAGCTCAGAACCCTCGGCAGCAAATTGGGTCGTGCCCGTCGGGTGTACGACGCCGACAGCCTGGCTTGGGGGGGCTGGTGTGCCAGCCACGCTCCCCACCTCTCCCGTGGCAGGGTCACGCTGCTTCCCTTGCCTCTGCTGACCTGGAAACCGCCTCTGCCACGCTCTGGGTGGGAGTTGTGTGGCAGAGGCTCTGCCTGCCAGTCTTCGTGCCGTGCTACTTAAACCTCTGCCTTCTGAAAAGGTCACGGTATCTGCATCGACTTCACAGCTCCAGCTGCTGGAGGGCTGGGGAGGACACTGCGCTTGTCGAGTCGCATTCAGAGCAGAGCAGCTATTCCCAGGGCCTTGTGCTGAAAGCCGCTCTCGTTCCCGGGGAGGACGCTTCGCTCTGGGGCTCCTTCTCCCGCCGTGGGGTGTGCAGATGCCAAGTCAAAACATGGGGCTCATCCGAGGCTTCAAAGTCATGGCAGCAAGATCCCCTCCGGAGCTGCCACTGCGCAGCACCGTGCAGACCCTGTACTTACTCAACTGAGCCAGTCTCTTCCAGCAGAGAGGTGCAGGAGGGGGCTGTGTGGGGACTGGGGTGGACCCAGCTCCCTGTTGGGTGCAGGAGAACCCGTGCCAGGCCAGCTTGGAATTCGCTGAGTGCCACCTTGTCCCCTCAATGGAGGGTATTTTTGCTCTGAGCTGTAGGGAATTGCACGTCTGCTCTGTGCTCCCTATGAAAGCACAACTTGGCGCTGATGAGATCTAGAAGTGACACCAAGAAAGGGGAAAAATGTAAATAAGCAGCATCATTTCTTTATTTCTCCCCCCACTCCGCCCCCTCCTCGCGGCAGATGGAGTTGTGCTGATGAGAGAGATGATCTGGTCTCTTTCTAGGGAACAAATTGTTGATGGGCAGCTCTGTCTCCGTGGGTTCGAGGCACGGCCGGCGCTGACGCGGCTCCGGCTGCGGGGATGAGGCTTTGTTGGGTTCCTGCTTCCGCCGGCCCCGGCAGGCAGCCGGCCCAGCCTGGCCACCGGCCCCGCTGGTGCTGACAGGCTGGGCTCCGTAAGGTTTTTCTTACATGAAATCACTTCCTCAGAGTAATTACATCAGCTAATTAGGGGCCTAATTGGCTAATTAGAGCAAAGTGACAGTTCCTTCGCCGTGCGGGGAAGGAACACGGCGTAACGGGGAAGAAATCTGCGCCGCTCCTCGCTGCCAGCGCCCGTGGTGCTGGAAGAGGAGGTGCTGGGTGAAGCCACTGGCCTGTGCTGTCCTTCCTCAGCCTTGTCTGGAGGGACACGAGCTCCAGGTGTTCCCCCATTGCGAGCAGGCAGCCTGCCCTGGAGCTGTGGGAGTGTGGGCTGTGGCTGTGTCGGATTGGTGTGGGGGGTCTCGCGGGGAAGCGGGACGTTGGGTGCCATCAGCTTCCCAGGGCAGTGGCTGGAGCACAGTGGAGAGCTGCTAGTTGGAGCCGTGATCCCTTCATCTGGGCTTTGCTGCTGAATCCCCTTGGCAGAAAAGTTTCGGGAGGACCAAAAGGAAACGATAGATTTTGCTTTTCACCCTCTTTCTGTTGGCTTCAGACGAAGCAAGGTGCGAGCGCTGCCCGGGTCTGCGGTTTGGTTTGGCTGCATCTTCGGGAAGCTGTTGGATGTGGTTCGGTTGTCGAGGGCCTGGGGTGGGAGCTGGAGCCCTGGATGCTGTTTTCTGCTCTGGCACTGGTTTGGTGTGGCCTTCAGCAAATTTCTCCACAACCCTAGGCTGCTTTTTCTACTCTTCTGCCAGCCTTGCCTTGTAAGCAAACTCCTTGGAGCAAAACCACGTCTGCGTGAACCCGCAGCAGAGCTCTGATCTTCTCTGGAACCACGTACGCCCCATCCCAAAACAACTTGGCCGTCTAAATTCTGCCTTTCTATTCCTGTCAGCATCCAGAGCTGAAATTTCAGTCTCATTCATCTGTGATCTACCTAACCCTGGAGGACTGTAAAGTCTGGTTGGTGTGTGTGTTTGCCAGCAGGATCCCTGGGCACCAAGGTGGCCGTTACCTGTTATTCCCAGCACACTGGCATTGAAATTGGAGCTGAGGAACAGTTTCTTCCCCTCCAGGGTTGCCCAGGGCTGTCCCATGCTGCCCAGGCCAGGGGTGGAGTCTCTGTGATCCCTGATTTTCAGGATGTGTGGTAAAACCTCACATCTCCCCGCATCAATTCATTCCTTCATCCAAAAGTTCTAAGATGAGCCAAATTAACAGCCTAGCAAGATCCAGGGATGCTCCCCAAGTCCACCCTTCCATCCCTGTCATTTCCTAGAGCCATCCCAAGCCCTGTGTTGGTGCCAGCTTGGCTGCTTGGGAGCAGGAGCACAGCCGTGGCTCTGCCACTCTCTGGCAAGCCCAGATCCCCAAGCAGGGCTGGCTGCAGGGTCTGAGTTTCATGTGAAAACACTGCAAAGTGGAATTTCTCACGATCCTGATCTGACAGTAAAACCAACCCCAGGCTGATAGAACCTGAGACCGGAGGTTGGACTCGGGGCCAAAACCAGGCGAGTTTTTTGGTGGTTTTAAGTTTATTGTGAGCATGTCACCAGGTTCTGACATCTAGTTACTTGTTCTGGTAACTGCTTGTTGGTATTCCCACCCCAGCACGGGATACTCCCTCCTCCACCATTGTGTGCTCAGCTGCCCTCCTCCTGCTCCGTGTTCTCACCACGCGGCACCGCTCGGCACTGCCCCGACCCTCCCCAGGGGGGAGAAGCTGAACCTGCTTCGTGATGTTTTTTACAGCTGGAAGAAAAAAAACAAAACAAAACCCTTGTAACGCTTCAGGATAAATTGGTTTTGAAGTATTTTTGTAGTGCATAAAATAATATTTTGTATATATAGAGAAAGAGAACAGAACGGACGAGGAAAGGATGTTAAATTCCTCCAGTAAATTGCTCAGGGAATTTTTGTTCGACTCTCTTTTTACCGCAGGGAGAAATCTGCCTGTGATCACAGCGTTGAGTGCCAAGGCAGTGCCTTGGCCAAGAGCCAGGGTTGCTCGTGGTCTCCGGCAGTTCACGGGTGAGAATTGGCCCAGACTGGTGCTGCTGGGACTGGGCCAGCATGGGGGACTGTGGTCCTGGGCACGTGGTGCCTGGGGTACAGCCCTTCTGTCGATGCCAGGTGGAGATCTTGGCACATGGGGGCAATCCCAGACCCCTCTGAGCTCTCCTTCATCTTCCTGGGATGATGGGAATTAGCTTCGGAGCTGATATCTAAGTTCTTCACTCTGAGGGTGGTGAGACCCTGGCACAGGTTGCCCAGGGCAGCTGTGGATGCTCCATCACTGGAGTGTTCAAATCCAGGTTGGATGGGACCTTGCACAACCTGCTCTAGTGGGAGGTGACCTGCCTGTGGCAGGGGGTTGGAACTCGATGACTTTTAAGGTCCCTTCCAAACAGCCCTCTTCCATGATCTTCCTGGCTGAACATTTTTCAATGAGAAAGCTTCTCTTAAAATTGGTTTTCACAGAGTTTGGGTTTCTCAGGGAGTTGCTCAGCTAACGAGGAGGAAGCAACAGTCCTGAACAAGCCTTTCTCTTGTCTCTCTTACTTGAAATAGAATTTTGATTTCTGAAGTAAAACAAACAACAAAAAAAAAAAATCAGCTTTGAATCGATGTTTTGACTTGAAATGTCATTTTGTTTTTAATTGAAGAACTGGAATGAAATGACATTTTAAGTCAAAATGTTAATGTTTTGTTTAGACATCTCCCAAGGGAAAATTTAAATGTTTCATCAGAGCTGACATTTGCCTGTGAAAGAATCCCTGAACCCGGAGTGTTCTCCAAAGAGGGCTGAGAAGTTTTTCCACGCTGGGTGTTGGAACAGGCTCTGCAGATGGTCAGCTGGGTCAGTTAGGGTGGGCAGGGGTGTCCCCAGACTCACTCCTGGTCGCAGGCTGAACCTCCACTGGTGAGGTGAGTGGGTCAGTAGGGTGATGCTCTGCCCTTCAGCTGCTGCATCTCAACTCAATCCTCTGACACTTGAAGTAATGAGCTCTGCTAATTTGGTGTGGTTTGTATGCCCTTGGTGACGCTGGAGAGATGCTGCCTTTCCTCTCTGCTCCTCAGACCACCCCGAAACCTGTGGATTTCACTAATTCTGTTGGAAGGAACACTCCCATGTGTGTCTAACACCTTGATCGTGCCAGATCTCACTCCCAGGTGCGTAACCTTCATGCGGGGGATGTGCTCCTGCTGCTGTAGTGCTGCTGGGGGCTGCTCCCCCTGCGTGAGCAGACCCTCTGGTGCAGGATTCGAGCTGGACAGAGCATCTTTGAACCACCAGCTCTGGTTTGCTCCTGGTCCCTCCATTTTGATCCATGTCACTGCTGCGTTACGGGTATCAAATGAAGCCAAAAAACCCACCCCCAAAAGAGAACCCAAGAGGATCCTTCCCTCTGCCTGCTTTCTGGCCCAGTCTGAGAAGAGGCTGTGAGTCTCTGAAGGCACCAAGCGATGTCTCCAGCAGCCACAGCAGCAGCTGACAGATTTGCCCCAGTCTCCCAAACACCCGAGCCCTGGCTGGTTCAGGTGGTTTCAGTTTCTCCACTCCCAGGGATCCATAAGCAGGCAGCCGCTGGCTCCCGAGAGCCAGGGATGGTGCTGAGCCTCTCAGGAGGAAATTAAAAATACATCGATTCTCAATTCTCAGACATCTTGCCCGAGGGTGAGCACAGCGTCTGGGTTTGGGTTTTTTTTTTCCCCCTTAACCAGAAAGAAAATAACTTTCAGAAAGCTTTGGTGTTTGCTGCTGCCTTGGCGGGCTCTGTACCGTGGGATGTGCTGTAGGGACGGGCTGGTCTGTGCAGAGAGGGGCTGCCGGGGGAAAACGTGGAACTGCCTGGAAAACAGAATGGGTCTGGCCCTGAGAAACGGCACTGGGACAAGAGACTTGGTGTGGGCATCACTGGAGGCTGTTTGGGGCCCAGGATCTGCACTGAGACTCAGATTAAACGTGGGGAAGAAGTTCTCCCCTGTGAGGATGGTGAGGCACTGGAACAGGTTGTTCAGAGAGGTTATGGATGATCCATCCCTGGCACCATCCAAGGGGAGGTTGGGGGGGCTCTGAGCACCCTGCTGTAGCTGCAGATGTCCCTTCTCCCTGCAGATGATCACAGAACCATAGAATTGTTTTAGCTTTAAGAGCCCTTTCAGATCATGGAGTCCAGCCATCCCCTAGCACTGCCAGGGCACCACTGGCACGTGTCCCTCAGCACCACAGCTCCACGGCCTGGAAACCCCTCCAAGGCTCATGGGGACTCCACTCTGGGCAGTCTGGGACAGCCCTGGACAGCCCAAATCACCAGAGGATGATCAGAAGGAGGCTTTTGGCTTCTCACTTTGCTCTGGGGGGTTAAAGGGGGTATTTTCACCCCACTCCTTCCCGACCTCCTTTCTGCAGGGCCCTGGGAGGAGACGAGGGTGCGCCGAGCGAAGGTGGAAAGCCGAGCAGTCTGTCCTTTGGGTTTCAGCTGGAGGTCCCTGTGAGCTCAAGCTCACTCAGGCTGCCATCCTGTGCCCTTAGCAGAGCTCTCTGGGGCTCCCCTCGGTCGCAGCATCCTCCCCATTGCATCCCCATCGCGTCCCCATCCATCTTCTGGCTGCGTCCCAGTGTTTTCGGCCGGGAGGTCGAGCTCGGGCGAGGTTCTCAGCTTCAGCTGGACAATTCCAGGTTTCCCATCACCCAGAGGAACCACGGGCCCGTCTGCACTTTAGTTTAATTGCTGCTTTTCTGCAACACTTCAAAGAATGTTTTCTCGCCGCGGTATGTGGCGCGTATTATTAGATTTGTTTTTGGAATATAATGATAAACTGTTGCCATTACGGAGGGAGACGTAATTACCTGGAATCTATTTTCATCTATTCTGCCTTTTAAATATTCTATGTTCCCTTTTAATAAGAGGTAGCATCCAGGCTTTGATGTCGCAGCGGAGGTGTAGAAAGCTCTCCTCTGCTCGCCGCAGATGTTAATTGAATAGCCTCCCTTTCTCTTCATTAGCTGCATTAGCTTGCATTAACACCTTTTAATATCTCTTTAAAATCTTGTTCAATTTACTTTCTTTAATCTTTTCCTTTCCCAGAGTGTTGCATCACTTTGATCCTCATCTTCTTCTTTTCTTTGATGACAACTCGGAGTTTAATTTGTATTTGAATTGAAATGGAAATTTCCTAATTCCCCAGAATTCAGCCTGCATTTTACAGGGGTTTGGCATCTGCATTAGCATTTGGTGCTGCCCTCGTGGGGAGGGGGGGCCTGGGGGAGGGAAACCATCGAGGTTGCTGCCCAAAAACCTCCCCTGCACACGCAGGGAGCCGCTCGGCTCTCAGGTGCCTTGGGGATCACAGACAAGGTTATTAAAGAGTTTTGTTCTTCTCGAGGGCCTGGCTCACAGATTCCGGGCGTTCTCGGTCACGCCGTGCCATGACATGCCAGGCTGTGCCAAGCTGTGCTGGTGCTCAGCACCCTTGGCCTGGTTTGAGCCGGAACAGAACCAATTCTCCAGTGATTTTTGCTTCTCAGCTCAAGTCTCTTCTGATTGACGGGGCTTTCTGAAGTCAACAGTGTGTTTTCTCAGGCAGCATCTGCTTCCAGCACCGGCAACGCTCCATGTTTAGAGTTCTTACCAGGGATGGAGGGTGGCAGAGCCTGTGCCAGGCTGCCCAGAGGGGTGGTGGCTGCTCCATCCCTGGCACCATCCCAGGGGAGGTTGGGGGGGCTCTGAGCACCCTGTTCTACTTACAGATGTCCCTGGTCCCTGTAGGGGGTTGGATGAGATGAGCTTGAAAGGTCCCTTCTCACCCAAACCAGTCTGGGATGAAACCTAAATCTTGGGAGCTATTTGAAGTGGGAGGTGGTGAGGATTCAGGATCTGGGCTCAGGAAATGGATTCAGGAACACATGGATTGGGATGGAAGACAGATGGACAGAGTCCTCCTTGGACACTGCCTAGTGAAGAAGAGGCTTTATCCTCATGATCCCTCAGCTTTATATTGAGTATGATGTACGTGGGGTGGAATCCCTTGGTGGTCAGTTTAGGGTCACCTATCCTGTTCACTCCTCCCTGCAGGTGCCACCTTTTACTTGCTGCACCCCAACTTGGTGCATGAGACTGAGCAGTGACCTTGGTCTGCACAGGAACAAATTCTGCACAGCAGTAGAGTCACAGAATCTCAGCCCTGAAAGGACTCCAGAAGGTCTCCATGGACCCTCCTCCTCTCCAGGCTGAACCCCCCAGCTCTCCCAGCCTGGCCTCCCAGCAGAGGGTTTCAGCCCTCCCAGCATTGCTGGGGCTCCTCTGGCCCTGCTCCAACAGATCCCTGTCTCTGCTGTGCTCTCTCATGGGTGTTTATGGGATGTTTTGCATCTTTTTCCTTTTTAATCCCTGTAAAAGGAAGCTCTGATTTTTGAAGCATTGCTCTTTTCCTTCTCTTCCTTTTCGGGGAAGAGGAGCTTTGCTTGGAGGCTGGAGCGTTGCGGATGCCCCTGGGGAAAGGGGAGTTTTGTCGCTTCCAAATAGCTGTGTTTTCTCCCGTGCTCTGTGATCCTCCATCAAACCAGAGGCAGCATCTAAAGGCACCTCCCTGGCTGGCGGAGAAGAGCTGTGTAAGATGGAAGGATACAGGGCAGTGTCTTTAAGGGGGTCGTAGCAGTGAGAATAATAAATTCCCCAGCTTGGGAGGTACCTTGATGTCAAGTTACAGGGCACGACCTTCCCCCAGGCTCCTGTCCCTGCAACAGCAGAGAAGGAGCTTGTGGCGGGGCCGACTGAGAAAGAATGAGACAAACTGTGTCTAAGAGCCACAACTTGTGGTGATTTCTGTCCTTTCTCAGACAGACTCCTGTTTCTCCTCCTCTTCTTTGCTGGAGGTGGTGTATGTGCTTTCCTGGGCGTGCGTGGCCTCTTAGTTGAAACACTAGGAGGTTGTCTCCACATCAACTTGTGGTTGCAGATAAGAACTTTAGGATCATCAAGTCCAACCATCCCCCAGCACTGCCAGGGCACCACTGACCCACGTCCCTCAGCACCCAGTGTGACCTCCAGTTTCTGACCTTGGTCAGTCTCACTGCTTGGTATCAGGGTCTAGAGCACAAGTGTGGTGGAGTTCCTGTGACCCCTGGCGGGGTTTCCAAGCCGTGGAGCTGTGGTGCTGAGGGACAGGGGGCAGTGGTGCCCTGGCAGTGCTGGGTTAACAGTTGGACTCCATGATCTTCAAGGTCTCTTCCAAAGGAGTTGATGGTTCTATGTTTCTCTGTCCCCTCTGGAAAAAAAGAGCCCACGCCCGATGCATCTTGTGCAACATCCCATGGCAAATTAGTGCAGATGCAAAACCCCAACCCATCGTCTTGTGTTCCAGACACATGTTGCTGCCTGATCCTGCCTGCCGGGCCCCGGCGCTGTGCCCTGCTCTCGTGGGAGCTTTGCACTAAGGAGGCCCTGGAATTCAAAGCAATTTCATCACGAGCATTAAGTCAAAGCCTGACGACTCCATGTCGTGAGAAGCTTTCCCTGCCGTGTTTACGCTGCTGGTGAGACCGTGTCGTGTTTTTCTGCTCAGTAGCATTTCTCTCATGATTTCCAGTAAAAAAACCCCACGGAATCTGACCGCCTTCCTCGGTCAGGTTTAATTAGTTTCTCCATTTGAAGAACAAAGACCTCTGAGGTGTTGAGGGCTACATCAAATTAAAACCTTGCTCGCTGTGGAAGTGATGATGGGGAGACGGCAAATTGGACGTGCTGGGGATGCTGGTGAGATCTCCACACTGCCAGCTCCTCTTGTGGTGGGGCAGAGGAGGCTTCTGTGTGAGGGCAATGCGTGTTGGCAGGCTCCAAAACCATCCCTCCTGCCTGTGCCACCCCAGGGCATTGCTCTCACACCACCCTCCTGCAGCCCATGCCCATCTCATGACTGGTTTTGACTAACTAGAATAGGATCCTTCTGTGGCTGTGAACTCACTGGTGGGATTTTAAACACCAGTCGATCTGGGGAACTGGCTGTGCTGGGAAGCTCTGAGGGGAGGCTGGCTTCAAAAAAGGCTGTGACAAAGCAGCTCCTTGGTAGTTTTTTTAAGAGATACGAGGAAAGGAGATTTGGATGCTGCTGTGAGAGTGCCCACACGAAGGGAGAAGAACGCTGGTCACCCATGTGCTTTGGTGCAGGGAATGGGCAGCAGCCAGCACAGGCTCTGCTCCACTGCAGCAGGATGTCTTCTACCAGGGTGGTTTCACTTCAGAGGCATATGCACAAGAATGATGAATATTTCCCATTATTAAATCCAGTTTTATTTGCTTATAACTTCGCAGCTAGCTCGAGGGGGGGAAAAACTTTCTGCGGGCAACGTCTGCTTTAGGTTGAGACTTTGTGTTTGGGAAGTTCTGGCGCAAACCAGTCGCCCACATCTGAGAGCCACGGGAGGGAAGCAGGGAGGGGAGCAGGGAGGGAAGCAGGGAGTGGAGAAGGGAGGGAAGCAGGGAGGGATGCAGGGAGGGATGCAAGGAGGGAAGCAGGCTGCTTCGACACGTTGGGGAAGAGAAGCACAATAAAAAGGCTGCGTGGCTGCTGCGTTTGGGGGATGGCAGGGAGATGAGCTCTGTGGGCAGGCTCTGTCCCCTCTTGGCTGGGATGTGCCCCTTGGCCACTGCCTGTGCCCTGGTGTGGGGCAGAGGGGCCAAGCTGTGCTTCCCCTGCTGCCAGGCATAGAGTTGTCACATCGTTTGGGTTGGAAAAAGCGTTGTGATGGTTGCAGTGGCCTCTGTGTTCAGCAGGGACCCCTGTGTGGGTGGCCTGGCTGCGTGGGAGGGGGAGGGCAAAGCAAGTGGGAAGCAGAGGAGCAGGACATGGGGGTGCCAGCAGGAGCACCCAGGGAGCTGAGCTCTTCCTCCTCTCTTACCCAAGGCTCCCGGGGGAAAGTGAGAACCTCTCATGTTGCTCGGGCACAGCACGAGGAGAGAAAGGGGCTCCCTAGTGTGGGCTTCCATCAGATGGGAAAAGTGAGTGCTGCCAATAACCAACCTGCTGGATGGTTTTGGGGTTCATCCCAGCCTGCCCGCTCTATGCCCCAAGGCTCCTTGGCACGCTTGGCTGCTGCACCCCTTGCACCCTGGAGCCGCCAGTCGGGGCGTGCAGTGGGGTGGGTGTGTGGGTGACACCGAGGTTCAAAGCACCAGCGCCGTTTCCTCAGCTCCTTGGGTGAGCTCCTCGTAGCCCCAGATCCCCTCTGCCTTTTGCTCTCCCTTTTGAATTCCCTCCATGCCTGCAGGACAGACCAAAGCAAAGCCCTTTGTGAGGTATCCAAGGGCTGTGTCTTCTCCACGTGTCCCGTGGGATGCTCCAGCCTGTGCCAGCTCAGTGCTGCTCTCTGCTCAGGGTGGTGGGGCTGGTGCAAAGGTGCCAATCTGGGACCCCTGTGCTACGTCCCTACATGCACAGGGACACCCAGACTACCCTGGCACTCCCAGTGCAGGGGACAGCAGGGGTAGCATGGGTTGTGCTGTTGGCAGCTACACCAGCCTGGAGCAGGTTTAGGGATCAGTGAGGTTGCCCTGGGCTGGTGTGCAGGAGGATGGGCCACGTTCTCCCAGCATTGATGATCCTTGCAATGGGCAGACTATATGGGCTTTGGTGGCTTAATTTTTGCTTTGGGGACTCTGCTACAGCATCTTGTGAGCTGGGAGCATCTCAGGACCAGCTGCACTGCTGTTCTGCTGCAGCTCTGTTGGCTGTAGCCCCAAGTCCTGTCCCTAGGCACAAAACCCTGATAGTGCTGCTGGCCCAGGGGGCTGAGGACCATCAGTGGTAGCACTTACCAGCTGCAAATACCTGCTGGGGATTGGGGATGGAGAAGCTCAGGCTCCATATGAACAGGAGCACCTTGCTGAAAGTGAATTGATTTAGTCTGTCCCAAGCTTTTCTTCCTCCCTCTGCTGCAGCTTGGTCCTGCAGCAGGAGAAAAGCACTTTCCCATTAAAAGTTGGATTGGGTTCTCCTGGGCTGGCTCTCTGCAAATGCAGCACTTGCCTTCAGCTGAAAGGCTCATTGAGCGAGGAGCCATTTCTTTGCAGATATTTAAATGGAAATCTGGGAGGGTTATTAAGCAGAGAGCAGAGAATTTATTCTGGTCATTTATTATTGATGGGTAACATGACACTATTTTAATAGTGTTCTCTGATCCTGCGGCAGCACAGCCATGTGGGGATAGGAGCAAGCCCTGGGGGAACCAAATCCATTTCCCAGGTTGCTACAACTTGCTGGGTCATCTGAGAGCCTGAGCAGTCCTCAGGGTGGCTCCTTCCAACTGCCCTGGTTGGTCTGGTTCATGGAGTCACTAGGGGGGCTGCAGGCAGAGAGGATGGAGGTGAGATGGGGGACATCTTAACAGAATTACAGAATCCTGTTGTGGCTGGAAGGGACCTCTGGAAACCATCTGGTGCTATCCCCCTGCTCCAGCCCAGCAGCGCAGTGTCCAGGTGGGTTTGGAATCTCTCCAGAGAAGGAGACTCCACAACCTCTCTGGGCAGCCTGGGCCAGGCTCTGACACCCTCACACCAAAGAACTTTCTCCTCCTGCTCAGGGGGAGCCTCCTGGATTCCAGTTTGTGCCCCTTGTCCTGTCACTGGCACCACTGCCCAGAGTCTGGCCCCATCCTCTTACCTCCCAGGGCCCTTTATCTCTTGCTCAGCATTGCTCAGCTCCCCTCTCAGTCTGCTCTGCTCCAGCTGAACAGCCCCAGGGCTCTCAGCATGTCCTGGGCACAAAGATACTCCAGCCCCTCAGCATCTTCCCAGTCTCTGCTGGACTTTTTCCAGTTTCTCTTGAAATGAGGAGCCCAGAACTGGACCCAGGACTCCAGAGGTGGCATCTCTGGGGCAGAGCAGAGGGGCAGGAGAACCTCCCTCAGTCTTCTGCCCCTACTCGCCAGGAGCCCATTGACCTCCTTGGCTGCAGGGCCCATTGCTGGCTCATGGGCACCTTGTTGCTGCTGAGGAGCTGGGAAGCTGCAAGCACCCTGTGAGAGCTTCCATGGCTCTGGGGGTTTCTCCTCCCACCAGACAGTTGTCCCCAAACAGGCTCAGCCATGGTTGGTGCAAGAACAGGCAGGGGCAGCAGGGTCTCACACGGGTGAGGGGCTGTGTATGGCCTCCCCGCCGCTCAGGAAGGAGAAACCTCCTGGGCTATTCAGACACAAAGCCCCAGCAGCTGCAGGAGACCCCCGGGCCCTGCCCAAGCTGCACTAATCAAGTTGTTAAGCCTGGCTGAAAGAACTAAACCCTGTCTGTCTGAAATGGAGCCCGAGTCCTCGCAGAGCCCGGTGCTGGGCTCAGCCGGCCAGCCGTGCGTGCAGCAAAGCCTGGGCCCTGCAGCCAGCCCTGGCTCCAGCTCTTCCTGCGGGCAGCACGGGGAGGGAGAAGCCTTTGGCAAGGCACCAGCAGGGCCTCATTTGTCCCATAGATTTGCTTCTCCTCCTGCTTTGTGGCTGGGTTGTGATTGTCCCTGTGAACGAGCCATGACAAGCATCCGCTGCTCAGCTGTTCTCACCAGGCTTCCAGTGAACCAGACCCTGCTGCTTTTGAATGAGTCGTGATAGGACGAGAGGAACCAGCCTCAAGTTGCACCAGGGGAGGTTTAGGTTGGATCTGAGGGACAATTTCTTCCCCTCCAGGGCTGTCCAGGCCTGTCCCAGGCTGCCCAGGGCAGGGGTGGAGTCCCTGTGATCCCTGGAGGGGTTTCCAAGCTGTGGTGCTGAGGGACATGGGTCAGTGGTGCCCTGGTAGTTCTGGGGGATGGTTGGACTCCATGAACCGAAAGGTTTCTTCCAACCAAAACGAGTCTGTGATTCCACAAGAAGCCGTTTGTTGTGTGACCCTGTTATCAGAATCCTGCTGCAGCCAGCCAGCCTGTCTGGGGTGCATTTGGGTGCTGCTGGCACAGGGATGCACAAGCACCCGCAGCACTAGACCCACCCCACAAACCCTCACCCTGGTCATGCTGCCACAGCCCTGCTCTGGGCCCGCTGGTCCAGCTGCCAGCCTGGTGGGGTGCTCAGGGGGTGCCATGGGGACAAACTCCTTCAAGATGAGCAGAGACACCCGGAGGACTTCTCAGAGCTGTTTATTCTGACACCGAGCCCCGGCGTCGCCGCGCGGGGATTTGCTCTGGGTTACGCTGTACGGGGGTCTGGAAATGAAAGGGAATATTTTGCCTTTGAACAAGAGAGGGATCGTGTCTCCTGCCTTCAATTCAGAGACCTGGCGGTGAAAGGAGAAGAACCGTACGTGCGTGTGCTGAAAAGCTTCCTGTGAGCTCATCCCGTGTAACTGGGGGTGAGGGGCTCTGGCTCCGACGGGAGCGGAGGGGCTCGGGGAGACGCAGCCCGTGGTGGCGTTTGAACACCGCCTGCAAGTCCCAGGACGGGCCATTAGGAATTAAAGAGATGCCGTTAATCCGAGTTGGAAATAAAACAGGACACCCGTGAGCTCATCTGGTTGGTCTGGACCGCTGCTGGTGTCAGCTTCAATTGGAATAAACAAGTGTTGCTCAACTGCGCCCGAGCTACTGGAAGGCAAGAGCGTTGCTGGGAGCGAGAGGCTGTTCCGCTCCCAGATGAGAACCACTTGCCCAACTCCTGCTCATTTTTAAACACGGGCGGTTGTGAAACAGAGAGGGTACTCAGGGGTACTCATTACCACTTCTGCTCCGAGAGAGCTTTCCTCCAGCGCCCGTAAAAACACTCCTCGAGCTCGCCGGGGAGCCCACATCAAATATTCGAGGCAGATTACGCCGAGAACCACACAGGAGAAGGGGGAAGAAGAAAAAAAAGGGGAAAAAAAAAAAAAAAAAGAAGTCTAAACTGTTCAGTTGCTTTAATAAAGGAGCCAAAAAGGTTAACGGAGAGAAGGGGAGGGGAGAAGCATCTCGTTGCTCCTCGGGGCAGTGCTGCTGTTGATGAATGCCAGTGCTGCTGCTCCTGCTGAGCCAACTCGGGGCACAGGTTATTTATTACCTGCAGCCAAGAGCAAAATCCTGAGCACGTGGCTGCTCCCAGAAACTCCGTGCAGCTCTGCTTTAATAAAATAAAAAAAAACCCCTAGAAATAGGTGGTGAGTATTCGTGCCCTGGGGGTGCTGGTGGCCTGTGTGGAACGGGTTGGTCGACTCCGATTGATCCCAACTGTTGCTTCTTTGTGGAGGATTTGGGTAGAAAGCTGGGTGTGGGTGTCTGGCTGGACTGTGAGCACCCAGCTGGACTCTGTGTGGGTTCCTACACTGCACCCAAGAATTTTGCACCCTGCTGGGGCAGGGGGGTGGCATCAGAGCATCTCCAGGGGGCCCTTCCAGCCCCCACCACTCTGAGATTCTGTGAATTGCACCAGGGCAGTGCCACACCTGGGGGATGCTGGAGCACATGCTGCCCCTGTGCTGTCCCCAAAGCCCTGCTTGGTCCAGCTGAGCCTCGTTGGGAGTGTGTGCTCATTAGGGAAATGGCCCTGATGAGGATTTAATGCAGCTGAGCCAAGTCCTCCCCTTTGCCTTTTCTTGGGCTGGCAGGGGCAGAGTGACCTGGAGCAGGCAGGGGACCAGATCAGGACTGGGAAACAGCTTCAGAGCCGTGAGTTTTGTTCTTTAGACCATTGGGTGCCGAGCCTCATTTTGTCCCAGGAGATGGGGCAGGGGGTGAGTGAGGGGGCAGGGGATGGGTCAGGGGTTAAACATGCCCTGGTTTTATAGTGGGAGGTGAGAGAGGCTATGTCTGGCTGGGTGCCTTTGCTCCTGGTGATGTAGCACCACAGCAAAACATTCCAAACCTGATGAAGCTCCCAGGAGTACCATTTTGCTTCAGATATCATCTCCCCTCAGAAACATGCTTTGCTGTTTCTCTCACCTGGTTTTTCCACTGCTCTAATTGGTTTCCTCCACCTAATTGTGCTGCAGAGCTTAACCCCTGCTCCCAGGAAGGGGATGCTGAGTCCTGTGAACCTGGTTTTTGGGGAGGCTGCCCCATTGTGGATGCTGGTGGGGAGTGGGCACGTGCCTGGGGCCGCGTGGGGACACCTGACTCCTTGTCACTGAGCAGCACCCGGGTTTATCTTCCCTTCTCCTGCGGCCTGGAGGGGGGTGTGTGATGTACGTGTGGTCTGTGAGCCTTCCCTACAGCTACCATGGTTTTGTGAGGGGCTGATTTGCTGTGCCCGTGCTTGGACCCAGGGTGTTGGTGATGACCAAAGCCACCCAGAACTCTCCCTGGGACTGCACGGACATCTCCTGGGAGCGAGAGCTTGGGGCAAGGCCCCCAAAGCTGCCCATGGCGAGGGGCTGTTTGCAGCAGGCATGGTCAGGACATGGGGATGAAGTGGTTGAGGTGCCCCATGAACCCAATTTGCAGTTCCCTGCAGCCTCCTGCACCACTCAACCCCCCTGGCATCACCAAGGGGTGGTGCTGTGACGTTTGCTGTCACACAAGTGTTTCACGGGGGGCCCCCAGTGCCCTTCCCAGGGTGCTCAGCACCTCCCGGGGGTCCCAGCCTTTAATTGCTCAGTATTTTCCTTCCCTCTCCCAGTGTCTCACTGCTGGGTTTCTTCACACCAGCAGCACCTGTAGCACTCTGCACTGGAGCTGGTGAGTCACGAGCCACCCACGTCGAGTGTTTATTAACCCACTGGGGAAAAGCACCAGGCTTTCAAAATGCTGCATACCAGGAGAGTTACCCAGTCCCTGCACCCCACCCAGCCCCACACCGAGGGGTGAAGGGTCCAACTCTGCCCCATGAGGGTGGCAGCACCTCCCAGCAGGCAGGTGTGGGCAGGGGCTGCGGGGGCACAAGCTGGCCCAGCTCCAGGGTGCAGCTGTGATCCCTGAGCCACTGCCAGGGCATGGGCGATGCTCTGCAGAGACACTGCTCCATGGTGCTGCTCCAGGGAATGATGGAATCATAGAATCTTTTTGTCTGGAAGAGTCCTTTCAGCCCATGGAGCCCAACCATCCCCAGCACTGCCAATGCACCACTGCCCATGTCCCTCAGCACCACAGCTCCAGGGCTTGGAAACCCCTCCAGGGATCATGGGGACTCCACCAGAGCCAGAAGGTCTCCCCTGAGCCTCCTTCTCTCCAGGCTCCACAAGCCCAGGTCTCTCAGCTGCTCCTCACCACACTCCTGCTCCAGACCCTTCCCCAGCTCCATTGCTGGGTGCCAGGAGGGCTCAGCTCCCCTCACAGCCAGCCCTGGGCAGGGGGTCCCAGCCTGGGGGAGCAGCAGGACCAGCTCCCAGGGGTTATTTTGGGGTGCAGTGGCAGGCAGGTGGCACACACACGTGGGCCTGAGGAGCAGCACGGGTTGCTGTGGTTTCATGCTCATAAGCAAATGGATTTGTGGCTTCAGTCAATTGACTCATAGCTGAAGTGTTACTTGGCAAGCAGAGGAGAGCACCCACCCCCCCGGGCAGCCTGGTCTGCAAACAGCACCTCACCAGCAACAGTTTAAGGCAGGATGTGGCTGTGGTTTTTTTTTATTTCCTTATTATTATTTTATTTTAGAGGTCTTTTAATTTTTCACCCCTTCTTGCCGAGATCCACTCTAGAGAATAAGAGTGCCCAGTCAGGAAGTTGGCAGCACCCCCAGCAGGGAGTGATGCTCTGGCCACCACCTGCTCCCTGGGTACAGGTGGGGTGCAGGTGGTCCATGGTGATGCTGTCCTATAGGAGCAGCAGGTCCCCTTTGTCCCCTCTGCTGCCATCCACTGTCTGCTGAGCTTGGTGTCATGGGGACAGGGTGCTCTGCTCCCCCAGGGCCACAGCGTGGGAGGCAGTCTGGTCTGTGGCTGCTCGAGGGCTCACCTGGGTAAAGTTAGTTTCTGTTGAGTAATTTGAGAAACTCATCTGGGTGCTGAGACAGCCTCGTGTCTTGGCTGGGTCTTCAGTTCTGCTTCTGAAAAGCAGCTCTGCTGAGAGGGACCTGGGACTGCTGGGGGACTGGAGCATCTCTGTGCCCAGGCCAGGCTGAGAGCCCTGGGGCTGTTCAGCTGGAGCAGAGCAGCCTGAGAGG